>VXAY01000602.1:1856215-1883546 GCA_013399855.1 Oxyruncus cristatus | reverse complement strand
AGCCCCGCGGAGCCGCATCCCGCGGAGCCCGGCGGCGGAGCAGCCCGGGAGCCCCGGCGGGCTTGGAGCGAGCCCTCCTCGGGGCGGTGCGCTGGGAGGGAGCCGAGCCGCGGGTCCGGAGACGAGGAGGAGGAGGGAGGAGCGGAGCATCTACGGGTGCAGCCTCGCTGCCCGGTGGGCGATCCTTGGCCCCATCCAGAGGCCGGAGGCACGGAGGGGTGGGGGCAGGCGCCTTTGGAGCCGTTCACTGCCGGCAGCTCCTCTCTCCGGGGGTCCCGGGGCTCCGCTCCCAGATCTGGTGCCCGGGAGCTGCTGTAATTCCTGCGGCTGCGGTCAGCGGCAGCGCTGCGAGCTCGGGCAGGAAGGGAGAGGCGGCCAGGTCTCGGGCATCCTCGGTCACGGCGCCGGAGTCGCCGGCCGGGGGCTGCCCGCCCGCATTCCCCCGTCGGCGGGGCATGTCCCGCAGGGAGCACCGCCCGGGATCACGGGGTGCCTCTGCCCAGAGAGGGCTCGGGGCTGCCATCCATCGCAGGCGCTCGGCTTGCTTGGTAACGAGAAAAAAGGAGGGAAAAAAAGAAAGGAGGAAATAAAAAATCACACCAAAAACCAACCAACCAACCAACCAAAAAAAAAAAAAAAAGAAGAAAGAGATGGGAACGAAAATCCCGCCCTAAACTCAGATCTCTGGGAAGCCCGATAGGAGCATCCCAACTTCTCTGCGGGTCGGGGCAGGGAGTGCTCCGGCTCTGGGGCTTCCCCGGCGGCAGGGAAGAGGAGGAGGAGCAGGAGGAAGGGACGAGGGCAAGGCGGGGGGAGCGCGGTGCCTGCGGAGGGCCGGCGGTGGTGCTGCCCCGTGAGCTGCGGGGACCAGCGCGGCGGAGCCGCCGCCCCCGCCGGAGTGGAGCTGCGGGCGGGCGGCCCGGGAGGAGGCAGAACCCGGCGCGGTCAGCTGATGCCCGACACGTCGGCGGGGCTGCCCGCACCCCCCCCGGCCCGGTTAAAGCAGCCGCAGCCGCAGCTGCGGCGCCGGGAAGGGGTCAGCGGGCGGGGGCTGCCCCCGAGCGGGTGCCCCAGTCCCAGGAGACTCCTCCGAGCGTCACTCGGGTTTCTCTGAGCTGCACTTCTCTGGGTGCCCCCGGACTGTCCCGCAGTGCCTGACAGGTGCATCCGTCCATAGCGCTCAGTGGGAGCTGATGCTGCAGCCCGGCATCCCTCTGCCCCGGCACAAGGGAGAACCTCAGGCCCTGCTTCGAGCGAGCGCTCCTGCCCCGGGGTGGGGAAACCCTGGGAACGCCTTCACCTCTGTCTGTGACAGTTCAGGCCCTCTCAGAAAGGTGCTGTCACTGCCAGGATTGTGACTCTGGCCACCCTGTGTTAAGTAAGTGTGTGTTTGATGATTCTTATCCTGACAGCGCTTATATTAAAGACACTAAAGAAATAGCAGAAACTGCCCCATGCACAGAGCCTGGAGTTAAAACCACTCCTCACTCCCCACCTTGGCAGAGGAAATTGCCCATGCTCCTCTCCTTGTGGATTCTCTTTGTACCAGCAAACCTGGAATGTTGTGCACAGCCTGGAGAAGAGCAGGTATCTGCCTTTACCCTTCCTATCCCTCGTCTGCCCTGAGCAAATCTTGTTAAAGTGTCTGAACCCTGTCCTGGAGGAAAGGCAGTTAGACTATAACAAATTAAGGGAGAGGTGTTTTCTTTGTGTTTCAAAAGACAGGAGTGATGCCTGCTGTATTCCTTGAGATAAATGTACAGCTGCCTTCTGTCAGCACTGAGGATGTGTGTGGAGAGAGGCACTGCCTGGAAAGGAGCTGTGCTGCCCTACTAGGAGCTCTGGCTTCTGTTGGGAGTTGGGGGGCTTGAACATGGCATGTGATGATTGACTTTCAGTGGACCTCAGCCTCCATGGACACCCCTCCAGTTGTCATTACTTAATTCACCTTTTATTATTATTGTTGTAAGGAAGACATGGAGCTTTAGGAAGGATTTCACTCTTTGTTTCTGTATTTGCACTACAATAGATTTGGGAATTCCAGCCAAGTCTGTGTCCCATGTGTGAGGCAGGTTTATACAGATATAAGCAGAGGAAATTCTTGTTCACAAGAGCCCAGATAAGGAAAGAGTGATGTTTTTGTGAACAGGGATGGGTCTTTCCTGTGTTTCAGCATGACCCTGCTAACGTGGAAAGGGTTAAGACTAGTATCACCATAAGAATAGAGACACATATCCTTATTCCTAGATAAATCTGATGGAAAGGGCAACATTACTTCAAGATGAAAACGTTACTATAAGTGGGGAAGTCTTATGTAGTGACTTATGTATTTCTCTTATAAAAGGAATTATAATTGTTAGTGGTGTTATCCCAGAGCACGGAAAGAAAACATCTTTCTCATTTAGATTGCTCAACACAAATCATGCTAAATCAAAGGAAAAGGAAACAAATATACAATGCATCTTAAGGAGACATCAGTTCAAAAGAGATAAGATGAAACTGAGATAGGGAGCTCTCAGTTCTCTAATGTTACTCTAATCACTGAATCACAGGACTGGAAGAGTCCTTGGTCTCATGGTAGGATGAGCTCTACCCTCACCATTGTTCCTGTGATAGAGGCTCTGTACATCTCCAGGCAGTCTATTTTTATGCTTCTCCATCCTTATCATTTTCATATCTAACCTGAACTTTCCTTGCAGCGTTCACTAAGCAAATCACATTCACCAAACACATCACCTCTTGTCCTGTCCACCGCGAAACAGGGAGAACAGATTATCCTGGCAGTAGCCTATACATATTTAATGAATGTCTCTTCCATCCATTCACTCTTCCCCTTCTCATTTCTTAGGCTAAATAACCTAAATAACCTAATTTCTGTCATTTTCCTCCCCATGGGTCACATTTTCTAGGTCTCTTTTCTGTTTGTTCTGGATTAGGTACACTTTTTTTATGATTTTGTTTTCTTTCTTTCCCCTCTGTGGGATGCATACAGCTTGGCTTAGTTCTACAGTGGAAAGTTATGTCTAAGACTACATTTTATGGTCTGCACTCCTATTTATACATCCTGTGAGATATATGTCATCCTCAGACTTATCCAGAACTGATGACCTAATGCAACTTTGCTGTCCTCAAGGCTTGGGCAGGTGTCACTTGCTCCATATGTGCATAACAGCCTACATGAAGCATCTTGCACTTGCCCTCGCTGGAATGCATTGTACTTTTTCCACCCTGTATGCCCAATTTGAAATAGAACATGTTGAGTACTAAACCTGTCCTCCTCCATGCCAGCAGCCCTCCCCAGCTCTGTGCCATCTGTGTGTTTGGTGAGCCTCCTCTCTCTTCAGTGGTGATGGCAAAGCAGCGCAGCTCCTTTAGGTAACAGCCAATGTGCTCATTTCTTGCCTGTATTTCTGAATCAGAAGTACTGGGCATCTTTGTGGAGGGTTACCAAGATGGGACAAGGTCTTTCTGAGCACAGGGACCCACTACAGCAATGCTCTTGGCTCTGCAGAGTAAGGAGGAAGCCTGACCATCCTGGGGAGCGGGAAAGGGGTGAGCCTGCCACAGCCCTGGTTGCCACTAAAGGGTGGATGAGCTGGGGGTCCAACAAAGTAATTTCACACACACCCCCTAAGTCCTCTAAGTCCCAATAGGGTTCAGTCAGCACTAGATTAGAACTGAGCATTATTCAGTCTTTGTTGCTATTTGATTTTTTTTTTTTTTAAAGAGCTAAATGACTTGGCAGTGTCACAAATTCACTAAAAGCCATTTAAAAATAATACTGTCACTAGAAGGCTTTTGAAGGATGAAATCAGGCAGAATTCATTTCTCTCCTGTCACCTGAAAGTTTATGTCACACTCCTCTCCTCCTTCCCCCTCTCTACCCACAGCAGTAGCATTTCTGTGCAGTTGAATATTATGATATTTAATCATGCAAATAATGATCTCATTCACTTTAGTAGGACTATTTATGTCCTCAGGATTGTGAACCTGGCACTGTGCTCTGCAAAGCACTCTAGGGTTCTTCAATAAATATGGCTGCAATATCCAACACACTGTTAAGGAACACTTGTGTTATTATACATCTTATTTATTTAAGTATAGGCTCGAAAAAAACAATTTAAGAAAGGAAAAGTGAACAATTGACATATAGCCTCTGTATCTCTTCATACACACATGAAACGTGAAACTTCAGTAATGATGGAAATGACAGAACATGAGCAAATTGGCCTGAATTATCTCCTTACCTGTTTGGTCATTTATGGGATTTTTTCCCAATAACTCCCTCTTTTCTTTTTTTTTTTTTTTTTTTCCTTCACCTTGACAAAAATTTAGACATTCTAATATGTAAAACACAAAAAGAAAAAGAAAACAATCAAACAAACAAACAAAATTAAAAACCCCAAAAACTTCTGCTATTGATTAAGTCTTTTAGAAAACATGTCTATCACTTTTCTTAAATGAATATGTATCTCAATACAATGTCTGTGTTGAAGAAAACACAGGGCATAAGGAAATGGATTGAAAATTGTGACACTGGATGGTAAAAGCATTCAGACTGATTAATGAAGGCCATAATAAAAGAAAAAACAGGTTTCATGGACTGAAAGTTTAGAGAGAAAGAGGATGAGGACACATAGTTTAGGAGATGATGGAAACAGTCAGCCTTTCCTGGGGTTTGCAGATGATTTCTCTCAGTACAGTAAAAATAACAATGAAATATTTTAAAGTTTGCAGGCAATGAAGCTAAATTATTACATACCCCAATGATATTACAAGGCCTGGGGAAATAAAAAAATAAAAAAAAATATAAAAAAAAAAATTAAAAAAGATCAGGTCAGTTATACTATAAAAAGGTAGCAAGAAATGTCAATTTTAATGTGCATACTTTAAAAGAAGATTTTTACTTTGTTTTTTCTTCCTTTTTTTTTTTTAAGAGTTTGTTTTGTGTTTTATTGTGGATGTTATTGCTTATCCATGTTATGAAGTTGAAGTTCCCTCACACGAAAATAAATTGCATATCTCTCCCTCCCTTCACAGACACACATATACACATAAATGGGTCAGAAGATGCTGTAAGCATGTAGATTTTACGGAAGGAAATAAGGGGTTGGAGATGAATATGTACCTTTTAAATAAACATGGTTGGAGCTGTGCTTTTCTCCTCTCTCTTCCAGGTCCACTCCTTTCTCACCCACCCAGCTATTTCTCTAGTTTTGAAACTGGATTAGCAGCTGTGACCACTGTAAGCCTTTTATTTGTGCCTCTGTGGGCATTGGTGCTGAACAGGAATAGCTGTTTTGTACTGAAAAAAAAAAAAAAAGGACTGTCTATACAAGCAATTGTTTCTGTTTTCCTGAAAACTAACCTTCAGAAGGCATTGACATGACAGAGATTGTCAGCTCTTAGAAAAAACTTACATTTTTATGACAGTGAATTTAAGTTTTGGCTTTTGTTTTGGGTTTTTTGGGCTTTTTTTCAGAATCAAACGAAACATGGCAGAGTACTTAAAGCAAACAAGGTTGATTATGAAAGACTGTTCTTTTTCATTGGGAAAGGAGGGCTTTCATCTGAATTTAAAATCAAGTGCATTTTCAATAATTTCAAAAAAAAAAACAACTTTCCAAAACAGAACTGCTGTTCTTCACATTGGTCTCTGGACCTCCCAAAAGTTTCCCTACACCCATTTACCCTTTCCCAACCAGATTTAAGAGATCAGCTGTTTCTTTGCTTGTCTCTCTCTCTTTCCTCTATTCACGCCATCAGTCTCCTGTAATGCTGGTAAATCCCTGGAGAACCTGCATTGCTGAATGAATCATATTTTTACAAAGCAGTAGATGGCTCTTGGTACTTCATGGGATTCTACTGAAGGAAATATTTTTTTCTTTTAATACAAAAGACCTTTGACTTACATGTTAATTGCAACAGAAGTTAAAAGGAAATGAATATTAAATTCACCTCTAAAGAGAAATCTTTATAATCCACATCAGACAAACCATTTACAAACATTTTATTCTTGATTTGCTGTCTAAAGCAGCAAGAATGATAGGGGAAGCTACAACTGAAATTAACACTAGAAAGGAGACTTGAATTTGACATATTCAAAAGAAACTGAAAACATAAAAAAACCCACACATAAGGTTATTCTGTATAACATTTTTGCTTGGAATAATAATTCTCAGCTCAATGTAGAGGTTTCAACAAGCAGATTTCAAAGTGTTTTTCTTTTTACAGGATGGAGATGTTTCCTGTGGATGTATACAATATATTAATTAGGCTGCAAATAGGGAAATGTTATATTGTATGAGATTTTAAATCCATCTAGATCAGCATCCTGCAGTTACTGCAGTATAAGACATAACTTAAGAGGAAATCCCACTGTCAGCCAGATCAAAGGGGGGAAAGTCTGTTAAGATTGTGTATGCATGTGCTAATGTATGTATATTAAACTTTGGAACAGGAACAAAACCTAGAAACCCTCGTATTTCCAAAGGAAAGGCAATTCCTTTTTGTTTCTCCTCCTCCTTCTTCTGTTTGGGGAGAAAGAATTCTGTTCAATTTTCAAATAAAATATGAATCCAACTATTTGGTTGTTGAGAACTCCTTTCTTTGCATCCCTGTTTCATGAACCAGGGAAGCTGAAGCCCTGGGACCGGGGCTTGGGCTTCCAGGCATGTTGGGGTTCAAGGATGATAAAGCTACAAAAATGCTGGGAGTCTGGGCCGAGACAGGCATTCACCACATCATCTTAGATTCAGAGGCCCTAAGCTGAGTTCTCAAGCAGTTCTTTAATGATCTGACAGGGTACCAGGCAGGTTTTGGAGAACACCTGGCTTATGATTTTGAAATGTTGCTTGATCAGATACCTTCTGTGTATGAATGTGTAGGACTTCATTTTGCTGGCCTGCAGATAGGAACACGGTTTAATTCAGCTGGATTCCTAGGCACTGCTTTTCCCCACCAACAAAACTCTTGCCCTTCACTCTCTCATCTTCTTTATGAAAGTTTCTTGCATTAGAAAATGGAGAGTATGCAAAATAACCCTTTCAGTGACTTGCTGTATCACAGAGAGAGCCCTGACGCCCGGTGTGCTGGTATTAACAGTGATTTATTACAAACTGAGCTCCCATCATAACTGAAGCATGTTAATCTGTTCATTGCCAGTCAAGCTGGGATGGTAGGTGTTCTTAGACAAAATGTTTAGGAGGAATCGTTGACTCACGGCAATCTTTAGTCATTCTCTGAAATGATACTATTAATGTGTATGGGCTCAGCAGAACACTTGTTTCTCCATTATTTTACCTTGTTTTTACATTCAGTAACATCTTCCTTGGCATAGGGGGAGGATAATAGATTCATGTTTGAGCAGTTTATTTGATATTGCATTTCTCTAAATCACCAAAACCTGTCATTTTCTAGTGTTGCAAGATTTTCTGTGGAAGATTAAATCTGGTTTCCTTTTGATAGCAATGGCAGGTTTTTGGTACTACAGATGAAGATTTAAGACTGGTCTGTAGGTGGTCTACCCTACACATGGGATAAATTTGATCTTCTCTTACATGAATAGAAAAGGCAGTGGCAGTCCTAAAGCTTGCATCTACTCTGTTTTCAACATTTTGAGGTTACTTGGAGCCAAGGAGAACATCATCTCATTGCCAGGTAATGCAGGGATCTACAAAACATCCAAAAACCTTTTCCAGGAAACAGACACGGAGAACACCTATGACACTTATAGGCCTTGAAATCCAAGTTAAACATCTCTGTATAAGAATCAACTACAGATAATGCTATTGTGATTAATATTATTTACAATGGCACCATCAATAATTTACACAACAGACAGTTGCATCTACTCTCAGTTGTATGGGAAAGAACACAAATTTTTTTTTTTTCTGGAATTATAATGGGAGACAAAATATCTTACATTCCAGCACTTTGAAAGAAGGAAACTCTACACTGCACTAGGCTCTGCTCTAAGTTTTTTGACATCCCTTTAATTAAGAATTTCCAGTGGATGTTTTTAGCATACAGCAGCTCAGACATTTTGTTTTAGCAGTAAAAGAAAGCTGTGGTACCGCTGCCTGTTGATCCCAAGTGTTACTCTGATACGGCTCATATCATAAAATATGAGAGATGCCTCTGAAATGAAAACCCAATGTTTTTGATTACTCTAAGATTTTGCATATGGTATTTTCTTTGAATTCAACTTGTGATACAACCCCATTGCATAACTACCTCTACAAATGTATAGTAAAAAACCATTTCTGGTTCCAATGGATTTGTAGCCCAGGATGGAATGTAGTACTTGGACATAGTGAAGAATCATATGGAATTAGAGATAACAAAGGAAGCACCTGTGGGATCAGTTGTGACCACTGTGGTGAGCAATGGCTTTTACATAACGGTTTGTCTTTTCTGAGATTCCTGAAGAAATTATGGCAGGGAAATATTTAAATATTTAGGGGAATATACAGTAGCTTTAATCATTTTTACAGAAGCTGACAGAATCTTAACAGGGGCCTGAAAAAGTGATGAAGCTTTAGTGCCACAAAAACAGGATAGAAATTGAAGGTCTTTCTCCAGGTTTGAACTGAGAGTTGTCCAAAACCATTCCAACAGTAAATGTACTTCTTATTATTCAGCTTCTATATTTTTGCCATATAAATTCGGAAAGCCTTAGCAAACAACCTGGTGGACCATTTTGACATTACAGATCACTGACTTTTTTTTTTTTTAACTTCAGTAGCATTGCATTATTTACACTTTAAAATATCTACCAGAGCTAAAAGCCTGTATGACAGAATAAGTGCTGTACTTAGTAAGCACGAGGGCAAACAGTAGCACTCGTAATTGAAGGGCACAACTGGATTTAAAAATAATATTCTCTAGTTCAAGATATTGTCAAGAAAAACAAAGAAAAGAACAGAAAATGCAATTCACTAGGGGCAAGTGCAAAGGACTGTATATAAGCAGAAATAATCAGTTACACTAGCACATGATGGGAAACAGCTGCTTAAATAGCAGTTCTGTAAGAAATGATCTGGGGGCTATTGAAATTGAGCCAACAATGTCATGTTGTTGCAGGAAAAACAAACATTGTGGTGCATAAAGCAGAAAGGTAGTCCTTTAAGGCTTGTGGAATAGCTTTTTCCACTCTGTACAATACTGGTAAGGCCGCAGCTGAGTACAAGTGAGGGTCAGATACTCTCTGGGGAATGGGTACAGGGCACACTCCCTTGGTGGGGCTGTGCAGCCCCATCCCAGGTCATCAGGCAGTTCTGTGGGGACAGAGATCAGGCTGATGCTGGGATATCAACCTATGGAGTGGGGACTGTCATCTTATGGCATTGCTGGGGAAGGGACTGATGGCCTGGGGGTGGGCTGAGATGGAGTCTTGGGCCATGGGTAGGGGCTGGGGGTGCCCTGGCAGAAGTGCATCAGGACCAGTAAAGAGATGTTGATGCCCTCATTGGCTGCACACCACTTCTAGGAAGTGCACATCAAGAAATACTGGACCTTCCAGAAACAGTTAAAAAAAGCATGGTCTGAGGTGCAGGGGATGTATGCAGGGAACGTTTGGAAGGAACACTTCTTTGGTTATGTTCAGGTGCTGCCTTCAAATGTCATCTCCTAAAAATATTAAGGAACAGTATTATAAAAATAGTAAAGGAAGTAAAGCAACACAAAACAAGTATTAGTGTTTTATAACTGTACAGGATATTGCTATTTAGGTATTTCTCTCTGACCGATACTTATTTCACTACACAAAGAAGGCATTCAAACTGAGTTAGTGATTTTCTGAGGAGTGTGGCTGGATATTACTTAGATGTGATGACACTTGTCATCACCATATGTAAACTTTATTTAAAATGTATTCTTGACTCATATTCACATTTACATTTAAAAACTTCATTTACTCTGTGTTAATTTAAGTTGTACATATAGCACTATGGGAGGAGGACAAGTTAAGGATTTCTTTTTAAAGAAACATCAGCTTCTAGCAGCTCAATTTTAACAATTTCTGCAACACAGGGAGGAATTTTTTTTTTTTATCCTTGATGGACTCTTCACTGTTGAAATGTAGCTATTCATCTTTCTTTATTTCAATAGCTCAGAGTCATAGATGCTTGTACATTTGCTCTCATAATGCTTTGCATTTTTGCAGACCTCAGTATTTTGCATGAACTGAACATACAAGGCCACGTTCTCATCTTATTGAGCCTCTCTTGACTCAGCAGGGAGGCTGGCAGAAGTACAACCACTTCTCTCCAGTTCTGTTTGGCAGACCAAACATAGTCACCCATCCCTGTCCGGAAGGAGTCTAAAACCCAACAGGCAGGATTCAACCTTCAGGGTGCACTGTGTGTCTGGATGTATTTTATTTCTTGCCATCTAGCAGAATGAATGGACCATTCAGCTGGACCTCTCTTTGCTGCCTCTCATTTGCTGTAGTGGCTCCTCAGGAACAGCAGAACAAAGGCTGCCGAATGGCAGCTGTTGTGGACTCATTTGTTCCCAAGCCAGCTCCACTGACACCTGTTCTGGTCTTCTCAGTGTGGAAAGGCTTCCAAGCGTCTTACTTTGCTGTACTCTCCTGGGAAGGACTATTTTCACCCAAAGAGTCAACCTATTCCACCTTGCCAGCTTGTCTCCCAGTTTATATTTATATAGCCATGGGGCATCATTGCTCTGCTGAACTGCAGATGCCTGAAGCTATGAAGTTCTGACATTGATATCATCGAGTGGTTACTGCCATTACTGACACTTTATGATCTGAAACTCATTTACTTGGACACTGTGCAATGGGTCTCCCATGTAGGCAGTGCCCACAACCAAACAAAAGGACACTTCAAAGACAGAGGAGCTTTTGATGCCTCTTTGCAAAGTGAGAAACAGAGTCAATTTTCCCACATATTCTAAAGTGTGAAATCAGCAAATGCCTGTGACTTTTGCATCTGTGTTTCAGCCTGGCTCCTCACTACACACTGGCTGAGGACATCCAGGGAATGAGCTACTGGGGTAAATCTTAATCTAGGATTAAGAATAATAATTAAGGATAGAATTTTTATTTTGCTCCTTCTTCTTAATGTAGTATGTCATTTCCCACAGAAGAAGTATCCAAAAAGTTGCGTTCCTGATAAACTTTTACTTCATCCCAGGTTCATGTGATGGATGTTACTTTCCTTTGTCATGGCATTTCAGAAGCTGACGTTGTGGTGGGACCAAAGCACACAGGGTCTCCAAGGGTCTCCCAAGTTATCTAATGATTCCAGTGAGAGGTCAGAAAAGGAGAGAAAGAAAATAGCAGTGATAGGACCTGGGAAGATGGAGGCACTGCTGGATTGGGAAGATCTTTGTCTCTTTGGAGGAGTCAGTGTTAAGAGTTTCATAAGAGAATGAGGTCAGCAGTATGCACTTGTGCCATATTAAATGAAGTGAAGAAACAAGCCCAAAGGAAAAACTCCAGACTTTAGCATCCTTTTTGTAGGAGAGGAATTTGAGGAAGGTGTGGTTCAAACCGCTGAAAGAAGTAGATCATAAACGAGGAAATATCAGAGAAATATATGACAAGCATGACCCAAAGCAGGAACTGGAGATAGTGCCAAAGAACAGTGCTGGTGTTTCACTCAGTGTCAGTCACAGCAGTCAGGCATGTTTGACCAAAGATTTATTTTTTTTTTCCCCAAAAAAAAGGTTTTTTGGAATTTCTTGTCAAAACAAGAAAGCCTTTGAAAGACATTCCTGGCAAGGGTCTAGTGGTTCAGTTACTCATCTGAAATAAAGGAAATTAATCTCCTAACTCCTTTTTTATCTGATGCAGATATCTGAAGCTACATGTCCAGATATGCTGTGGGCCCCTCATCACACAGGTGTTGGGACATCTTTGTCTGACCCACTGATTGTAGAACCATTTATTAAAACCATTTATACAAATATCTGCTCAAAAAGGAGCATGAAAAAGACCCACCCAGGATGACTCCACTCTTTCCCAGCTACCTGAGACTGTGCCTCACATTGAAGTATCATCAGGAGTTGTAGGTGAATATCTCAGTCATGCACTCTGTCCCTTGGAATGCAGGCTTTATTCACCTATGCTCTTGATTCACGTCATACAAGTAGTCAGGATTACCAAGATTATTATGATAATGTCTTATTGGAAACCACTTCCCTTTCTGAGTCCTTTGGATGTGGGAAAACCTGCTGGGCACCCTCACAAATTTTCCATTTATATTAGAGTAGCTGCCTCAGAAAAACAGAATGACCTTTATGTTTTTTCCCCCTAAAAGTACAGTGCAGCCCGAGGAATGCTGGGTGGGCTGGAGATAGAAGAATTTATACGGTTCATGCCATTAAACTTGGTAAAAACAACAGGTATTATGTATGCCAGCAATGTCTTTACTAAAATATAGCTTTGACATCAGAGGTGTTTGCTGACCCCCAAAACATAGAAAGGCTGGAGCTGTACTGTTCTAGGCCTTTGATTTCATTGCAATGACAAGGGTGAAATGCAAATGCAAAATTCTGATGCAGAATAATAATAACTTTAGTTGGCTAAGCAGTAAATATGTAAAATGATCTAGGTTGAAAACTGGTGGATTCAGCAGAGCTGTGGAATGCTAAAAACACCAGAGGCAGAGATTCAAGTTAGTAGATTAGAAAAAGAAAATATAATTATCTATGTCATTGCTAAATTATCCCATTTATTTGAGGAGGGCTGGTTCTTAGGATCTGAACTGCCAAGGCAAAGGACACACTCAAGGCACCCTTTGGCTAAATAAGACCTGAACCTACATAGCTCCTCCACAGCTTGAGGAGTTGCAGGTGAAAGCTGCAATTAAGTACTGGGAAGTGGGCTCTGAGGATTAACTGAGTGTCCAGGGAGAATGGAGTGAGTTTCTTGTATTTCTTCCTCATACTTTTAAGGAAGAAAAGGGTGATGTTTTTCTATTCAGAGAAATGAGACTGCCAACAGGGTAAGAGACCTCTTTGCCTTAAGAGCAACCACTAGAGGAAGGTTGTCTGCTCTTATAAAGGCCTGGAAGCACAGAAGAAGGAGGGAAGTGTCTGGGTGAAGAAGTGCTGCACAAAGAAGGCAGGAGCAAGAGGATGTCTTGGTTGGATGTTATGGGACATATAGCCAGGAGAAATTTTTTCTAAGGAATGCTTTCTTGTTCTTCTCTGTCCTGGGATCTGGCAGAGCTTCTTGGAGCTGTGTCTGGGAATGGGCTGTTTGGTCAGAAATACCCTTTACTTGTTTCTGCCTCTTTCCAGGTGTCTTGCTGACAGTTGCTTGTGTGTGGTGACATGCTGGCATGTCATCCACCACGGTGGAAACATCGTCAGGGACTCCCCACCCACAGCTTCCAACTCCCTTTGCAAGGCTGGAGCAATCCAAGGAATTGGAATCTATGATCCCTGTAGGTACCTGCCAACTCACCATACTCTACAATTCTGTGATCTCTGTCCTCTACCCCAATCAGACCATCCTGTGGGCAGGGACAGAGGAACCCAGACAAAACCAGGAGCAATTCAGTAACCACAAAGGTCACTACTGTGTAGGATTAAGGATGCCATGATGATTGACTTGTAAGTGGCAGAAACACTATCTCAGCTCAAATTATCCAAATATTTCTCTGCAGTTGCTTGTTGAAAGTTTTTCTCCTTTAGTCAGTAATGATGTGCAGCCTGAGCTCACAGGGATAAGCCCTGTTATCAGCCTCCATGACTAAACTGGGAAACACAGTCCTACAAACATATCTAAGGGTGAACCTCAAACTGGCAGAGAGATGGGCTGAATATGTTTCCAGACTTTTACCAATTCTGGCATCAGCTCTTGCAGTACCTTTAACAGGTCTATTTTGACTGAGATCTAGAGACATTTCTGACTCAGCTGCAATCAAAAAATCATCCATGCTCTTTATTTCCTCTCTTTGAATAAAAGAGTTTCTGCTTCCAGAACAAAATCAATCCCATATACATCCTCCTGAAGACAATGAAACTTAGCATGTATTGTTCTACAGGTTCATTCCTGACTGTCTGTCAGATTTTCAAGTCAGAGATAAGACTGAAGGGAAAGTTCTGCTATTCAGTAACCTTACCCACATCTCTGCTTATACCTGATTGACTTCTTGTTCTGTTTTGGCCAGTTTGTAATGTCTAAAATGAAGTGCTGCTTTCCAGGGACATGTTTCTCTCCAGCTAACAGACATTACCATGAGACTATTTCTTAGAGGCCAATCTACAGGTATTTTTGCTCTGTGTCATTCTCTACCTTCTGTTTCTCTTCCTCCGCTGTAAAATAACTCTTCTTCTTCCATCTCCAGAACAAAATAACAGATATTCTTGTCTGCTGTGTATTTAGCAATCTTTGATCGAGTAATACATAACCTCTTCAGTTTTGTTGTTTGTTTGTTTTATACTGTACAATCCCCTATCTTTTTGTTTCTTTGTCTTATTTCAGTAAGCATATTCCCTGGTTTTGAGCCCCATATATTCTTCAAGATCTCAAAACTATTTAACACCTGTTAAGTAACAAATCCCTTGAGCATTAGAAGACACAGGATAGATTTAGCCCCTGACAGGGCTACCAAAAAGATCCTCCCATTTAGAGACACACTGCCTTTTCAACAGTCTCCTCAGTATGCAGCAGAGCATCTGGAAGGAGCTTCAAGCTTGGGAAAAGAAAAGCTTATGTAGGGACATTAAATTTGTAATTCTCTTGTCTCCCAAACTGAGATTTTTGGGGATAACTATATCTCTAATATAATTGCCAAGCATAAGGATGAAAGCTGAATACAACTGCTTAGAGTCTGTTTTCAACTCTAGATTGTCTCTCAGGCACATTGGCAGCATCTAGAAAGAGAGGAAATCAATAATTTAAGGAAGTACTTTATCAAAGATTTAGTATATTTTTATTACATTGTTGCAGATGTATTTTTTGTGTTTCTGATTAAGTCAGATCACAATAGGTTCAGAAGTAATAGACCAGGACAGGTCACTTCTTCAGGACAACTCCAAGAACTCCTGTAACTGAGGCAATGTGCATTTCCAAAATGTGAAGTTTTACTAGCTGTTGAGGGTGTTCAGGTTCAGATGCCTTTTTTGTTTTGCATGTAATTTAAAACTTGTACATCCCTGAGGATGGCAGGAAGCCTATCACTGTGCTAACCAGTGGCACTGTACTTCGTACTCTCTCAGACTCCTGCCGCATGTGGAAGTTATCATGCCAATTTTGTCATAATATTGTCTACTTTAGGATTTAACAAAAGCTAGAGCAAAGAATGTTATTTATTTTCCTTCCCTGTGGGCAGTGGTTTCTTGATCTTGGGAATCTCGGCTCATGTGTGTCAGGAAAACTGATGATGACTCCCCACAGTTGTGTATGTTAATGACAGCTCAACTTTACATGTCCCCTCCTGACAGGTAGTCTTCTGAAGCCTTTCTTTCTTCCAGTATTGGAATACTTAGGTTAACCTTGACATGCTGTTGTGTTATGGAAAAGTTTTTTCTCCCTTCATGTCATGCAAACAGCAGGATAGCACATGCCAGCACTGAGTAGTTATAAAGATATGCTGGCCCACAGGTGCTAAATGGTTTTCTTCCTTCAGATGTGTTGTTCCTGGCTTTCTGTAGTGTCAGACAGATTGAATATTTTCTGTTGAAGAAACTGGGAGTCATCCTTATGCAGGCAATGCCATCTCCAATAGGGCAGAGTGCCACAGGGTCTTGACATGATGGACAGAGTTGGATGCTGGTAACAGGGTCTGTTGGCAGTCCAAGGCATGGAAACAATGAACCAGAGCCAGGGTCCCTGAAAGAGTTTCAGTTATGAGCAGAAGGTGACAGAGCAAGGGATGGGACTGAAGGTTGGGTTACAACAAGGTTTGAGTCCTCAGTTCGTCCAACAGAGAGCCCTAAATCCAGGGAAAAAAACAACCACTGAACTCAGAAAAGGACAGTGATTTTATAGGGACATGGACAGTGAGTGGGAAAGAAGATCATGTTTATCCTGAAAACTCTTTGATCCACTCCTCCTCAGTTATGTGCTCCAGCCTTATGCTTGTTTCCATGTTATAGTCCTAATCCTCATTTTCAGAAACAGCTTGTGTTATATTGGTGCCTTCTTGACTATGGAAACTGGGATGCTGACAGATAAACTTGTCCAAAAAGGAGAGCAGTGCACCTAAACTATAATCATTATGAGTCACTACAGTAGCTTTTTAGAACCAAGGGAAGTGTTTTGATTTGTGCTCTGTTTTTAGTAGAAGGCCAGAATGTTCTGCAGAAATCAGACACTATAAAAAAATTATTTTCTTGGTAGTCCAAATTTGCTTCTACCAAGTTGTTTTGATGTAAATTTCTCAGCTGGCACCTGGAATAATCTTGTTTAAGACATGATTCTTTGAAAATTCTAACATCAGGAAAAGGTAAAGATGGGATTAAAACACCCAGTCTAATCCATGGCAGCACAATTATGACAAAGTTAAACACTTTTACAAAAATGCAAAACTTTCAGTTGGTCTGCCCTTGATGAAAGTTTTTGTAGAGTTTGACTAGTTTTGGGCTCTCTTTGTTAAAGCTCACTTGAGACACAGGGAAAAAGTACAAAGTCCTGGTAAGAACTATAGAATATGCTATAAAATGCTCTATTGAAGAGACAACTGTATTAGTGCAGCCTGTAATTTTTTAATCTCTTCCAAATAAACCTTGAAAGATGACCATATATGAAAAAGAAAGGTATCTGCAATAATAATAATAAATTGGAAACATGTAAAGTAAGGGGAGCCAGACTGGAAAATGTCAAAAAACAGTTTCAAACAGCTTAGAGCTCTGGAGGAGGGGTAAAAATTGATCACAGATTTTAGGGCTTCCTTTTGATGAAGTTCTTCTCCCAGATCATCATGTCTGATGCCACGTGCTCAATGTACAGAGGTGCACACAAACAAACTGCATTTGCACTAGAACAGTCTGCAAGCCGTACACTGGCACAGCCAACAGGGTTTCACCCAAATGTCTGCCAAAGGCCAGGGAAAACCCTTTGTAATTTCTGCCTTTGAACATCTAATAAGATACAGAATCATCTCTAGTACGGGTTTTAGATCATTAGTTTTAATGGTCTCTTCCATTAAGATCCCGCAGGATAAAAATAAGTCTGGAAGCACCTCAGATACTCACCTAGGAAAGGCAAGGCACAGCAGACTAATTGGACTGAAGCAGCTGCACGGCAGGACACAGCTGCTTTGATGTGAGAAAACTCCTTCCCATCACGGACCAGCCCCTGACGTTCACAGTTGTCCCTCAGAACCACTGTAACCAGAGCTGGCTGCTCCCATCCCCCTGCACAGCCATCTGCAGCAGAGCACGGAGCCTGGGAACCATTAGCATGGAAATCAGCTAATCTGGAAGCGGACAGTTAGTGCTTCTTCATTATTTCTCCTGCCTTCACTCTTACCTATTTGTGGCAGAACTGGTGGGGTTTTTTCCCCCATTATCTTAGAAAAGGGCAGTAAAGCTTATTAGGTTTGTACATGTCGGTTTCTCTTTTATAAGGATTTCTATTCTTAAACCCTCCAATTGTAGAATGAAAAAATTGTCAGGCTCCTACTCACCTTTTACCAGTCAGAAGCATATGTCAGGTTGTTTTGTATCATTAGTGTCTTAAAGCAGTTTGGAAGTTGGAAACATTGCAAAAGAAGTTGTGACTTTTCTCTCAGAGGAGCTTAAAGCAAGTGCTAATGTGCTTGAATCAGATTTAATTCCTTATAGTTCAGCTGCTACCTGAGGCCACAAAAGTCAGTGAACAGATGAATCATAGAATCATAGAATGCCCTCAGTTGGAAGGGACCCACGAGGATTATTGAGTCCAGCTCCTTACCTGGTATGGGACATCCCGATAATCACATCTTGTGCCCGAGATATTGTCCAAGTGCTTCTTGAACTCTGTCAGGCTTGGTGCTGTGACCACTTCCCTGAGGAGCCTGTTCCAGTGCCCAGCCACCCTCTGGGTGAAGAACCTTTTTCTAATATTCAATCTAAGCCTCCCCTGACACAACTTCAAGGCCATTCCCTTGGGTCCTGTCACTGGTCACCAGAGAGAAGAGATCAGTGCCTGCCCCTCCTCCTCTTCCCCTCACAAGGAAGTTGTAACTGCAATGAGGTCTCCCCTCAGTCTCTTCTCCAGGCTGCACAAACCAAGTGACCTCAGCTGCTCCTTTATGTGGCTTGCCCTCTAGATCCTTCCCTATCTTTGTAGCCCTCCTTTGGATGTTCTTTAATAGCATTATATCTTTCTTTTATTGTGAGTTAAGCTTGTTCCTGAGAAAATTTCCTCCTGCCTCCATAGGGGGAATGAACCTGCCTCTTTGCAATCCTTCAGATGACTTCTAGCTGTTTTGAAGACAAAAACTCTTCCATATGGCACACTAATTGCACAATAAAAGTGATTTAATTGGAAATAATTACTTTGTTTTCAAAGTAGCATAATTGTTTCAGCCCAGAGCCAGCTTCTGGAATAGTGTCTTGTAAAAGAGTTCACAGATGATGGAGCTGTCTGGTTAATTTTTAACTATTAACTATATCCTTCAATTTACATAGTTGGTATTGTTTATAAAGCCACAAGGAACAAAGACAAAGGGTTTGTGGTAAGAGAAGCCAGAAATGAAACAAAGGCAGAGAAAAAATATCTTCAAAGAAAATATCAGAAGGGCTTGAAAGAACAGAGAAGGCTTAGGGGAAGTGCCTA
Organism: Oxyruncus cristatus; assembly: GCA_013399855.1. Taxonomy (NCBI): domain Eukaryota; kingdom Metazoa; phylum Chordata; class Aves; order Passeriformes; family Cotingidae; genus Oxyruncus; species Oxyruncus cristatus. Next base: position 1,864,804 of record VXAY01000602.1, on the reverse strand, counting down.
TTTATCCATCTGCAGTCAAGTACATGGACATGTTTGGGTTTTTTTACAATACTGGGGATCTAAGATCAAAAACTAAGGGAAGTTTTACAAACCATTTCTACAGACAGTTTGCGGGGAGGCAGGAGCTGGCATAGAGGGGTGAGGTAGCAAAATAGTTATTTGAGGAAGATATTTCAGAGTGAGACCAAGAGAGGCAGAGGAAGTCAAGGAAGCTCCAGGCAATAAACCCGGCTGTTTGAGTCAACTGGGAGCATCCAAAACTTGTGAGAAGATTGTGAACTTTAGTTAGACTTGATGACACTTTGCTCTTGAGCTAACTCTCTCCTCTGGCAACTGTTTGAGTAAATAAAGAATCCTTCATTTTGACAAAGCTCACTTTCCTCAGCAGCTGGTCCAAAGGTTCCCGGAGGAGTTTCTTGGAGTTGTAAGTGTGGCTGAGAGAGTGAGACCCCAAGTTACCAAGCACATGTACCTTGACAGAAATGAAAGAAAGAGTGCTGATTGCCTGACATAAGTATTTAAAAGGGACTTAAGGGGTGCGATGCAAAGTATGGTTTCTATCATGATGGAGATTTTTATTTTGGGATGGCTTCAGTGCAAGAGTTATTCCAAAAATAGCCCTGGTAAACTGCTCATGCCTTTTAGATCCAGTAATAAGATAGTCTAAAGTAAGTAATTCTGCTGCTGAAATGCATACTCTCACAGCCTTTGGGATTACTTCAGTGATCCAGGTATGACTCCACATTAACAGCTGTACTGCTGCACCTTTCACCCGTAGATCAGTTCTTGGTGATGTCTCTGCATTTCTGCTGCCACTCAATACATAAAAGCTATGCTTTAATACCACTTCAGAGGCATGATCTCATGGACTCAATTATCCTGGTGTGATGTGAATTATTAAGGTCATTTTATTGTTAATTAATTGGTTGTGCCACATTGCAAAAGTCCCCTTAAGTCCTCTGCATTACAGATTAATGTGAGTTTCTCCTCAGACCTTGCAGTTTGAAGTGTTTCACCAGCAATCTAAATGACACTGACGTGCTGGGTTGATAGTTATTCTCTGTATTGCAGGAGGGAAAGATTTCAATAATATTTCAGCTGTGTTTGGATGCCTGTTTGAAATACTCTCCCTGAAATACCAAATGAAATCCATGTGCCATAAAGAGAATTAGTAGAAAAGTGAAGATAATTTGGCTATGTTTGAAGAGCTCATGTGAGCCCACAGGGTTAGACAGATTGCTTTTTAAAAACATGGATGAGAGTCTGAGAAGCCACCTGTAGCGAGCATCTAAATGCTTGACCCCACTAAGCAACTGATCATATTGTTTTTAATAAACTTCCAGTGTAAACTTGGGGAAGTTTATTCACAAATATCGTTGTAATTTCCATGGGAAACTAATCATTGCTATTATAATCATGCCCAGCTGCAGCTCCCTGCAGCTCAAAATGGAATGCTGACTATTTTTTTCCCCCTGTAGATTGTTTTGGTAATTAAGATTCTGATAACTGGTGCATTATTGTGACGGTGAGAAGTACGAAAGCTTTGCAAAGCTCACCTTGTGATCAAGCTTTTAATCTGAAAAAATTGGCTCAGGGTCTACTGATAAGTTATTATAAGTTATTATTATTCCCTGAGTCCTCCACTGGTCTCATTTTTCTTTTGACAGTTCTCTTAGGATCCCATAGTGCTGGTACAAATGGCCACTACCATTGTCAAGCAGCACTTCAGACCTTCTCTCTGGACCCTATTTACCTGATTTCTCTAATCAGCCTCTCCTCATGAACCCGACTTGATTTCCTGATCATTGGGAACTCTTTGTTCTTCAGTTACAATATAAGGAACATGAGAACATAAAAGAAAAAAAGAAAATTGCCGTTAAGTTTAATTAACCACTGGAAGAAGGGCTCACAGAGGTGGTGGAAGCTCAGTCCTTCGGAATACCCAGATCTTGACTGAACCCTAAATCAGGCTCTGAGCTGCCTCACCCAAATTTGAAACTAGATTTGATTTGAGCAGTGGGGTGGGACTAGACATTTCCAGGAGTCCTTTTTAACCTGTTTTTCTATGATTGCATTTTTATCCTAGTGTATTTTTTCCATTTAGCACTGAAACGCAGAATGTGTCATTCAATAATTTAATCTGAACCCTTGTAGAATTTTAGCTTAGAGGCTAGGAAGTCCTGAACAGATTTCAAGAGGAAATTCAACATTTAGATGTTGTCTTTTAAGACATATATCTCTGTACACATGTACAAATTCTTTATAAAGGAAGTGCAAAATATTACCAAACCAGATGGGGACAGGTCTTAAACCCATATCATCAAGAAGTGTATGCAGCTCTTGAACATGAATTGAGCTGGTCCTACCTCAGCACAGCAAAAATTTAACTCCCTATCTCTGGGAAAGGGAAAGAACTTCTTTCCTCGGGAGCCACCAAAGGCCAGTGCTCTGTGAGGTTTTGTACACATGCCCTTGCAGCACCAGTGAGTCACTCAGCTGAATCAGAGAAAGCTGACTGATAGAAAGGGAGGCTTTTCTGTCTAAAAATGGGGGTGCCCAGGCACAGAAGCTCTTACAAGCCCCAGAAGTCCCCAGATCCAAATTCAAAAGCCTGCAGAGTCCTGAACTCTATGAACAATTTTCCTATCAGCAAGTGCCTCAACCCAACTGGGACTCCCAGAAGTGGATGTTCCTTCAGTTTTGTTCCCTAATGAACTGACTGTGGTGCCCATCACGGTCCTCTTTGGCTCCCTTTATGTACAAGCTGAATGACTGAGAGTTTGGCGCAGAACTTTGGAGGTTCAGCTTGCATTTTCTCCTCCACCTTAAAGGTTTTGAAATTATTTGCCAGTCAGCCCTGCATTTTTTCCATCCTTCTAAAGAGGTACCCCTGTTCCTAAAAGAACCCCATACAAATGAAGACATAATTGTAGTATTGTGGCTACAGCACGCAACTGGAGAGGAGAAAAAGCTTGGTTCTACTTCTAATTTCCAAAAACTACTTTTAAATGATGTAACTTATATTAACAATCATTAGGCAAAACACAGGAAAATCTTACTAGAGTAGTAAGAATGCCATGCAATTCAGAATGCAAATCAAACACAAGATTATACTTTGCTTAGTTCATAGGCTGCTTGAAAGACATAAATTAAAAGCTATGTGAAGTCTAGAGATGAGACATTAGGATTCAGCTTCAGTTCTTCCCATGATTTTTATAAAAAATGAATCGGAATAAATGAAGATCAGACAAATTAATTTACATGTGAAATGAGGTCTGCTTGGAATGCTCTGATATTTCAGCTGCTGGTGAGGTTGTTCATTACAAAAGCAAAAAAAAAGCAACATTTACAGAAAATAGAAAAAGTAGTATCTTTTTGTTAATTCAACTGATACTCTTGGAAAAAGTAAACAAATTCTAAAACAAACAAACTTTCTGAAGAACTGTAGATAGTTATGGCTACAAGGACATTACGCAAAACAAAACAATAATAATGAAGCTTTAATTTTAATAGCCTGAAAAGGTAAACTGATAATCTTGGGGGAAAATAAATGAAAGAACTACAAAACTGTGTGTATTTGTCAATATCAAAGCAGTAATTTCAATTTTTTTTTCTTTTAAATGTTGGAGAAACTTGATCTGTTTCAGAAATTAGAGGAGACTTTCTATGTTTGTTTTTTTTTAAGGGATGACTCTACGGAACATTACTGAATAACCTGAGACCAAGCACAAACAAATCCAGAAATCTGAGTGTGACATAGAGATACTAAATGCAATGTGGGGAAAGAGATAGGATCTAGATGTCTGAGTAACAGAGCAGGAAGTTGCTAACTTTCATCTTTATTTTACATGGGATAACAGGACTAAGAAAAGCCATTATTTTCAAAAACAGTCAGTCATTTTGGATGCATATGTTTCAGGTGATTCTTAATTAAGTGTTAAAGACCTACCTGATCTGAGTGCTTGAGTAGTCCTGGAATTTTATCTTGCATGTCTAAACTGTAGATCACTCACACTGTAGGATCAGATATAATCAAAAAACTCCAACATTTTTAACATTTGATCCATGACCTTTCTTAGTGTTCTTAAACATCCAGAATGTTCATGGCTACACTTCCACTGAACTCATTAGAAGTGCTCATTTTGACTTATATTCATACATTGACTTGCATATGGCATGGAGGCATGCTAGAATTTAATCTGTATTTTTATAGTAATTCAGAAAAAATATTAGTTTCTCTAAATGTGTTCATTGTGCACAAAGTGAATATACAAATAGCAAAAACAACAATAACAACGACAAAGAAAAAAGATTCATTGATTTTTTTTCATTCATAGTTAGTTTACATTATCCATTCTAATGTCAGAGGTCCTTGGGACACCTGGTGCTCCTTCAGTGATGATGGTGATCCTATTTTCTAAAGAAAAGCCCAGAGCATTCTGCATTATTTTCCTTTCTAATTTAGGTATTCTATTAAGCATTAAGCTCTGTTTTACAGTGCAGACTTCCATTTGATTAAAAGCAAACAATTCTCAAAGTCAGGTTTGTCTGTTTGAGAGCAATTTCCTATGGCCATGCAAGCAGGTCTGTCAAACTGTGACCCTTCCTCTTCCCTGACATGTTTATGTTGGCAAGGTCACAAAGAGAAACATAAATTGTTTGGTTTGAATAAAAACAATCAGAACATTTAAATCACAAGCAGATCATAACCCAGTGACATGGCAATGGAAATGTCTCAAAGTGCTGCCCATGTTTTTCAAATGAGATGCTGTTATAGTATTGATTTATGGGCAGTTAGATTTTAACAAAAGAGAACTTTGAAAATATCTGCATCTGGTTAGGGGATGTCTGGAGGTAGCTGGGGCTAATCCAAGCCCCAGTTAAGTTAACTCTGGTAAAATACCTGTGTCTAAAGTCGTCCTTTAGTACTCTGGCTGACTGGCACAGAACAACCCATGTCCATGCTGTTAACTTTTCTTGCTCTCTAAAGGGTGGTTGTGTATAGATTAGTTACTGAGAGTTTCTGCCCTCTGCTAGGTCCTAGAGGAAGTGCTAGATGTCTCAGACCAAAATTATCCTGGTCTGAAGAATATTGTCTGGGTCTGGTACCCACTGATGTTCCCTTGCTGTCTTTGTTAGGAAAGTAGCTATAGCCTACAAACATTTCTTGCCATGCCCAACAAACTCCACCTTCCTTGGCCCACGTTCATTACAGCTGGTAGGCACTTACCTGAATGATTTAATGCTCAGACGACTCCATTTTCCCCCAAGGAGAGAAATGGAATCCGTCATTTACAAGGTAAATAGACAACAATGCTTTCATGGAGATAACTGTCTCTCTTTCCAAAATAAATTGGAGATTTAGATTGACAGCACCCTGATGTGGGCACTTCTTGCTGATGCTTGCAGTTACCCAGAATAAATCTGAGGCTTTTGTTTCCATTTTTTCTCAAGGGAGTTGGGAAGTGTATGGACTCAGTGAAGTTTGATGCTCAGGAAATCATGGTCTGGTATATTTTAAGTGTTCAAAAATAGTTTAGATATGCTCAGTGGAAATATTCACCATTCACCATTTTTGCTATCAGACCAAGTTTTAAAGTATACATTTTTAATCTAATAATAAGACACAAACACTGGCATCATCCAGACTGGAGGCAAAATCAGTCTAGTCTCAGACAGACTAAGAAAATTGAGTGTTCGTACAAACTGATGATTATTAGCCAGAGTTTACTATCAACATTGCATGAAATACATAAAAAATGCTGAAATCCAAGGTTTACGTTTACATGACTCTTGCTACAGACACACAACTTGTAGTAAGTCTCCGGATTTGTATGACAGGCTATTTCCAAATGACCCTCTGTAGGGTGGATAATGCAGTGGTTCAATACAATTAGAAATGCCTATTCTCTGTGTGTCATCAGCAAAGGAGGATGGCTGAAAACCTTCACTTCACTGGCCCATAAAGTTGAGGAGTATCTTAATGCCACAGTTCAGGCAAATAATTTTGGTCCTGTAATTCAAATGAACAAAGGGAGCACAACTGCAACGTATCACAAAGCTGAATCGAAGCTAGCAATAACCCCCTGATTTTGGTTTACTGCCCCTTGCTTTAGCAATCATTTTGGTTCTTCTAGTTCAAGTGGCCCATGTGTTTCAGGACCTAAAAAACTGATGGAGAAAGGACACATCTGCCTGATAATCTGACAGTAAAATACTGATAATAATAATACCAATACAATCATTGCTCACACTGGAGTCCACTGCTTTATCTTCTAGATGGGTAAAGAGTCACAGCGTAAGTGCCTTTTCCAATGAGAAAACTGTCTGGACTGTCAGAGCCCACAATTAGCTACAGGGAGGGAGGGAGATAAAATCTCTTCAGTCCTCTGCTCCCAAAGTGACTCTGGTTTAGAGAAAAGGGCAGGAGGGAGCAGAACTAAGTGATACCTGGTACTTTGCCTTGGAGGAAAGAACTGGGGACTAGAGTGGGGCAAGCACTGGAGTAACCTGCTCCTTTTTTAGCTCTCTGTAGATTCCCTGAATAATGGGTCATCATTTTCTTGTCCTCTGCCTGGCCTCCAGGAGTCAGGAGATAGTGGGAAAATACAAGACTGATTTAAGCTACAAGGTATTTAGAAACTGAAGGGAAAAGTAATAGTATTAAGATTGTAATTCTTCTGATCATAGAGATATACAGTACTCCTATATTTAGATTGTCCCTTTTATTACAGAAATAAAAGAGACAAATAATACTAAGAATTAGGGGTTCAGGAAATACAAGACATTTTGAGACTGTAAGAGAAAGACTGTAGTTGTAAATGTTATGCCCACATTGTAGGTGTGTTACCTGTCCTGTACGAGGAGAAAGACCTCCGTTTCAGCCACAGCCACTAAGGCAGATACAAAGCCTATGAACTTGTATCTCTCTCTGATTTGTGGAGGCTAAGGCCCTGATTCTTCTGCAGTGAAATCTGGGGATGGAGTCTCTGGTACCCATTAATCTTCCTATTGAATTTAAAGTCTTCTGGGATTTCAGACCTCGGTTTTCTGCAGTGAGAAATCAAACAGAATATCCCCCTGCAAAGCCCTGCTGGCATGGCTATGGGTCTTCTGAACCCTCCAGACCGAGATTTTTCACTCTTGCAATTTTCTGTGGGGCTTTTGGCAAATCTCTTTCTCTAATAATAAGACAAAATGAAAACTCCCAGCAACAACTCTGGTTATTGTGAAAGTATTGGTACAAAGACAAGGTTTTATTCTATTTCCACTGACTAGAAGAGAAACTGTCACTAGAGGGAATCCAGCACTACCTGTACTTTCCAAACACGTGTGTAGAGATCACTTCCATTTCATATCTGTGTCAAATCCAGTATTGTCCTTGTTTTATCTCTTTGGAGAGTTTGGAAAAAAAAAAAAATCTTATTCTCAAAGCCTTGCTTTCTCTCTCTTCCATCTGGGACCTTCTTTGTGCCAGAGCTTTTCTCATGCTTGAAACAAACTCTCCATTCCTCTGGCTGACACACTGCCTTGAACCTCCCTGACAGTTGCTCTGCATTTCGCTTTTTTATGCTATTTGCTCTTGGGAGATGATTTGCTGCCAGAAGGACCTGGGTTCTGGGCCATCCATTAAAATAACAAAACAATACAGAAGAAAACATAGCAAAAACCAACTTACAATGTACAAATAGCTGAACTTTTATTTCAGTTTCATTCTGTGTCCCCATCTGTTAACTTAAGAGGAGAGACCTCTGACAGAACAAATTTCCCTGTAGATACAGCTGCTTCCACAGCCCTGACAACCTCAGGAGGTCACTAAAGGACACATCCCCAAAAATGAGCTGTCTACTGAAAAGAGCTGACAATTTCATTTCTAGGGTCCTCACTTCTCCTGGTCCCGATTCTTTGCTGCTGACTGCAGTGAAATATGTGTCAGATTATCTGGAATTTACCAAGTTGACCACTTGGCTTACTCTAAGCACTCCCCACACAAAGGACTAAGGTAGCTGGGAGCTCTGTCCCAAGTATGCTTTCTTCTTTGGATTCCCAATGGGTACATATTCTGATTAAAAACAAAACAAAACAAAACCAAACCACACAAAAAAAAAAAAAAAAAACAAAAATCCCCCCCACAACAACAATAAAAAAAAAAAAACAAAAATCCCCCCCACAACAACAATAAAAAAAAAAAAACAAAAATCCCCCCCACAACAACAATAAAAAAAAAACAATCAACAAACAAACAAAAAACCACACCACCCCCCTGAAAAACAGAGAGAAAGGATAAAATTTACAAAAATATGGAGGAGATTCCATTCTTGATTTGCTAATCAAGTCAACATAATAATAATCATTAAAAAGATTGATTGCCTGGATAAATTTTTTCTCCCAGATAAACGTAGGTCCATTATGTCTTGAAATGCCTCTGTGATATGTAAAATACTAAATGCTATGAAGTATTCCGAGACCCAGAAGGAAAAACAGTTTAATTTTTTTCACTGATTTTCCCAGTTAATATTAATTGTCAGAATTTAGGTTAAATTTGAAAAAAAATAATTTGCACCTAATTGCTGTTAGGTTGTTTGTTTG
>VXAY01000602.1:1803529-1855969 GCA_013399855.1 Oxyruncus cristatus | reverse complement strand
TTTTTTTTTTTTTTCTCAAATAATACACCCAGCTATGCCCTTTTGACTGTCTCTGAGAAGGGGAATATGATTTTCACCTCCATCATACAGCCAAGGTGCTGATTGGATGTGTTGACCTGCCACAGCCCAGGAAAACTGAAAACTCGTTGCTTTAGGGATGTATCAAATAAGCTTATTTAGATAGAGGCACCTGGGTCACCTTTCAACCAGCTGTGGAGGCTGGTCAGACACTACAGTTTTAACAGCTTATCAGCTGTGCTGGTCCCAGGTTAAACTGGCTTCCCTCTTGCTGTTGCTACTGGGGTAAGAATCTTGTGATTTTAAAACCACCTTGGGTGCTTCATGACCAACTTCTCACTTTATGCACATTACTGACAACCCCGGAAAGAGGATTTGGTCAGAGACAACACCTTTCTGTGTGCCAGCAGAAGGCCACGCTCATCTCTCTTGCACTGTTCTATTCGAGGACTAATTCTGGGTTTGGAACATTTTGTTGTTCTTTGATTTTGTTCCTGATTGCATAGCATACTTACACAAGGCCAGATCTTAGTGTCTGGAGTGTTTATCCACTCTCCTGAAGGCCTAATTGCTCGTTAGTCACCTCCTAATTGATTGCTGTGGAATAGTGATTAGGAAGGCTCAGACAGAGGATAATGACTGCAGGTGGAATGTTCGCTGGAAAGCTTGAGTAATATCAGCCATTCATGTAAATCACTCTCCTAATTAACAGGAGTCAGGTTAAAGCCAGACAGGGTAAGGTGTGGTTTGGTGGGGTGGGGTGAAGGACCTTTGATTGATGATGTGAGCTGGATGACAGCTCCAGGAACAATACAGTCCCTTCAGAGACATCTATCTGTGTGGAAAAATGCCTTCAACATCTCTTTCTAAGTATGTTTTTAAACACTGCCTGTACCACTGACTACATTTGCCTGTGGCCCTTGTCCAAGGCACAAACCCAAAGAAATATCCCTTGTTTCCCATGGAGTTTGTGGGATTTCTGTGTTGACTCACCAAGACAAGAGGGGAAGAAAACTGCCACTGACACTAGTACTGGGAGAGATGCCTTTTCAGCCACTGAAACAGCTCAGACTGTCTGTCCTCTGCAAACAGAGGAGCTCCAGGCTGGAGTAAAGGACCATGAGGACATGGCATTGATGCTTATAGGGAGCTCTGCCCTGGTGAGTTGTTCACTTTTCCTACTGCCTGGGGGGCAGCGAGCAGGTCCCCTGAGGATTCAGTCTGGTCCTCTCTCCACAGAACTGTCAGCATCCCTATTCCCTATACCCTTCAGGGGAGAAGAATTAGGCATGAAAGGAGAAAGGTGGGCCTGGGACCAAGGGGTGGTGGAAAGTGTTTTAATTTTACCTTTTTCTCACTGTTTGAATCTGTTGAAAGTCACAATAAACTGCATTACTTTTCCCTGGATCGTCTGTGTTGCCCATGACAGTAATTGGCAAGTGAATTTCCATGTATATATCTTAAACAATGAGCCTTTTTAATTAGTTTTGTCCCCTGACCTGCTGAGGAAGGGGACTGATGGAGCTGCTGGTCAGTATCTGGCAGCTGGCCAAGGTCAACCCATCACAGTCACAGCCCCTGTCTTGTAACCTGAAGCTCACTGTGATTTGACACAAGAGGCCCATTCTATATGAGCTCTTAGCTCTTAGCCAGCTATCTATTCTAAATTCATAATATAGACATTATGTTGTATAGACATGATCATGAAAAAAAAAATTATTAAAATAACTGAAGGAAAAAAAACCAAAACATCAAAACCAAAACAAATGAAAAAAAGAACCTAGACAAGTTTGTGGATATACCAGCCTTTCTTTGTCTCAAGTGTTTGTGTGTCTATAAGCTTGTTCTCTTTTTGTAAAAGAACCTAATGCTTGAATAAAAGGAAATCAAGGTCTTCTAAAAAGCCTGACTCACTGTCTGAAATCATCATCTTGCATCCTCCATACTTGGAGACAGGTAACTGTCTCTGGTGGGTGACCCAGACCATCTTAAGAGTGAAGTATTATTGCAGGGATCAATTGCTCTTTTGAATTATTTTTCCTATCACTTCAGAGGAAAAGTTAGACAAACTTAAAAAGGCTATTTAGCTTTCAGTTGTCTGAAGTTACGTGTGGTGTGATTAGCTCCTGCCATAATCAACAAGGATAACAGGGTATATGTTTTGGCTGCAATAGAGGGCAATAGTCACACCATCTGGCTATTTTAGGTACAATGCAGGGGACCAGTATGAGATGTTGCATATAGCTCAGGTGCCTACAAGGAGCTCTTTCAAAGCCCTAAGTTAACAGGGATCCACAGAAATATGCCCCATGGGGATCAGCACTCCTGCAAGAAGTGACCTGCTGCTGTGCAAAGGGTCTGGGCACTGTCTCATTTTAAAATGGGACCTTCCTGCAGGACCATAAAGTCTTAAAGTGCCTTAAAGATGTCTGGAAGATTTGCAAAAAATTATCTATCCAGGTAAGACACTAAATCTCCCAGAAGGTAAAGGGAAAAGTGATTTGAATGCTTTAATAGCTCTCCCTTGACACATCTTTATCTTTAGAGGTCTAGATACCACTGTAAATCTTGTCTGATAGGCTTACAGCCATACAGGAAGTTATGTGCCACAGTGCCTCACCAGCAGCTAAAATCAGAGTTCATCTTTATTTTCTCAGCCTTCTCTGAATGGCAGTTTGTCTAATACATTTGAATTTGAAGAGAAAAATGCCATTTTCTTTGTCTTTGTTCTGGTTTTAGCACAAGAAGTGCTAAAAGTTAATACCTGCATAAGCAAATGGCAACCTGACCCTCAGTGACCAGGCAGTCCAAGCAGACTGAAAGTGTGTCCATTTTCTGGATCCAGGGGCATGGAGGGTAGTAACAGTCACATCAGTCTCCCAGGATGAATGAGCAGATGCCCATTTTCAGATGAGAAAATCCAGGATAAATGAGCACATACGCTGGGGCCAGTAGCCATTGTCTTCTTCCGAGCCTGTGAATGTGCCAAGCCTATCAACAGCATCATCGAAAAGTTAATTCATGGCTACAGACAACAGATGCTGAGGCATCCTCCAGCCCCTGAAGCCTACTTATTTCTCACCAAAGGTAAAGCCTGCGCTGTGCAAAAAGCGAGACTCCTGAGACAGAAGGTCTCAGCAGGCATGGCTTAAGCAAAAGCTCCTGGTTCAGAGAGCACTTGGCTTCTGAGGACGCAGAAGGTTGGGGTTTTTTGTTTGTTTTTTTTGGGGGGGATTTTTGGGATTTTGTTTTGTTTTGTTGTTGGTTTTGTTTGTTTGTTCATTTGCTTTTTTTTTTTTCTTTTTTGCTTTTTTATTTTGGTAGGCACCATTTTCACACCTGCCTGCTCAGAATCAGAAGGTGTTTTGGTAGAATGATGAATATAGGTTCATGACAATCCATTAGGCTAAGTAGCAAGTCATTTTTCAAAGGCAGAAAAAGAGGTTAGGAGTAGGAGCACAAGGGAAGACATGGTCACCTCCAGGATGAGCACAGGTGGTCCATACAGCCACCAGGGGAGACACAGGAGGTAGACTGGTTCTAGTAGTGACCAGTTTAACTTGGTCTCTGTATCTGCATCTCAGGGGTGGAAAGAATGACCTTTTCATCCGGCCAAGATTGCTGCAGATCCTTTGTGGTGGAGAGAAATAGAAACCTGCACTTCTTCCCGTACCCACACAGATTTTTACTTTCCCACAGGTTCCCACCTCCAGGTTCCTCCTCCATGAGGAAACTGCTGTGCTGTGTGCTGCAGGTCCATGCAGCTCAAAGGAAGCAGTGAGAGGAGCCTGTCCTCTGCCCACACTGCAAAAAGCACATCCTGCCTGCCCTGCTGAAGGCCTGTGGCTGTTTGTGCTGCCACCTCACCCTTGGCAGCTTTTAGACACTTTCTATTTTTGGCCATGTGCTCCAGATGTTTCCCTTCCAGCCCCATTTCACCTTTAACCCAGCACTGAGCTAAAGGATGAAAAAGGATTAGCAAGGTCTGCTGGTCAAGAAGGCTGCACTCTGATACCTGCACTTGCTTTTAGAAAGGAATATGTAAGTGCTCAGTGACATTGCCTGTGTTTCTTTATAACAGCAATTTTCTTAGTCCTTGTTTCTTCTCAGTTTAAATAGCTTAGTCTCTTTCTTCTTTGTGCCAGCACTGAGTTCTTAGCTTCTGTTTATGTCAGCATGGTCCATCACAGAAGGAAAGTGGGACCTGCAGGTAGGCCTTTGCTCACATTTAAATATCTGTATCTGACATTTTTTTATTATATTCACCCACACTTGTTCTTAAAAATGTCAATCAATACCAATACCTAATTAATTTTTAAATCATAGAATGTCTTGGGTTGGGAGGGATATTAAAGATCATCTAGTTCTAGCATCCCTGCTATGGGCAGGGACACTTTCCACTAGACCAGGTTTCTCAGAGCTCCACCCAACATGGCCTTGAACATTTCCATGGATGGGGCATCCATAACTTCTCTGTGCAACCTGTTCCAGTGCCTCATCAGCCTCACAGTAAAGAATTTCTTCTAATATCTAATGTAAACCCAGGCTCAGTTTGAAGCCATTCCTCCTTGTCTTGTCACTACCTGCTCTTGTAAAAAGTCCCTTTCCATCTTTCTTGTAGGCTCTCTTCAGGTACCAGAAGACTCCAGTTAGCTCACCCTGAAGCCTTCTCTTTTCTAGGCTGAACAATCTGAATTCTGTTCATCTTTCCTCATATAAGACTTTCTCCATCCCTTTAATCATCTTGGTGGTGCCCTTTGGACTCACTTCTCATCCTGAGGTGGTACCTTCCTAGCATCCAGTTACTGCTCCTGGGTGAACTTACTCAGATCCACAGCCATGAGATTCATTTGTTTGTAGTTATTCACTTATTTATGAATCAAAGAAGAGAGCAGATGAGGACTATGTCCTGCCCCTGGTTGGCAGAAGGCAGTTGAGTGCAGCTGAAATCAGTTCAGTTAATAGATAAACTAACACCTGAGGACCAAGCTGGGTGAAACTCTGTGAGTGCTCACTGGAACAGTGTTCTTCTGTCCCATTTCCAAATTTCTGTTTCAGTTTTATATTAAAGCAACCAAAATTTTTTGAGCAGTGAGGATAAAGTGGGAGGTTAAGGTATTAACTGCTACAGCATTTTTCAGAATCACTGTGCTTCTGCACTTCATCTGGGTGTTTTTCCCTGATCTGAATTTGGAACTAATTGAGAACTAGTCAACAACGGATATTATGACTGGTTTTACTGTGAGTACTTGTATCCTCAGAGCTAGAGAGCTCTGCTGCTGTCTGGAGATATGGGGAGACAGGTAAGGGGAGCATTATCTGAAAATCAGGTAAAGCTATAGTCTCTGAAGTTTGACCTATGCTGCAGGGGGAAAGGCTGGTTGCTTGTTTAGTTTTGGTAGAAAAGAAAAGTAGGACTTCTAATGTCAAGGCTGATTAGGCAGCTGTGAGCAATCAAAGGAAGTGCTATTATGTTTAAGATCCTGGGAATATAAATATGAAAAAAAGGTGAACAAAATCATCCTCAGCTGTAAGGAAGGCAGGTTATTCAGGCTGGACCTTAACAATGTGCTAAAATAATTACCAGGGAGGTATCAAGAGTGCCAGGAAGGTATCACCCGCTCTTCTCATCACATTCTGGTGGGGAGGCTGGAGTGTGATGGAGTGTTCAGCAGGCCATGACCCAGAGGGGGTCTCTCTTGACCATAGCACAGGAGAAGCCTGCACAGGTGGGTTCACACACACACTCCTTAACCCCTTATGTGGCACCAGATCTCGATCTCCCCACAACAGTATGCCAAGGTTCCTTGCCTGCTCTTTATTAATCCTTGCTGTTGGGGTTCCAGCTTCCTTTCCCAATTACTAAAAACTGTTTTGCCCTAAAAGGATTCCCTCTATTCACAAATTCAGGAGTTTCCTTCATTTGTAGCTCAAAGCTAAGAAAATCCACTAATTATATTAATCTATACATATGAATGCTTTTTCTAGGAGTCATGGCCACTGAATCCTTTGTCAATTATGTAAGAATTATGACCCTTGAGCTCTACTCTGTGGGGAGAAAAAGAAGACAGTGAAATTAAATTGTAGGTCCTATGCCCCATGGGAGCAACAACTGTTCGATACATTAGCAATTCAGGGATGCAGTAAGGAATATTAAAACTTACAAAACTTTCCCATGAAAGTTTTTTAAGGGTAGCTGTTGGCAAGATATCATAGAATTCTTTGGATAAGATATACTTTTCCTTTCATTATTAACAAGGTAAAAGCAGCGTTGCCTCACTAATTTCTGGGGAGATCAACTTGATTTTTACATTTGAAAGAGAAAGGTGAAGCAAACTCATGAAGAAGCAAATATAAAACACCAAAGATAAAGCTAAAAATCAAAGCTCCAGAAGTCTATTGTCTGACAGCCTCTATAAGGTCAGAGAGGACAAAAATGCATAACTGCTTACTGAGCTTTTAATGGTTACTTTGTAATTAACCACTCAGATGAGACTGTTAAATTCCAAACTGAACATGCATTATTATGATAGAAAATCAGAAAATGGGTAAAAAAGAAAAAAGATAAAATATAGCAATTGTCCTTTATTTTTATGCCAACAAGGCTTTAAACAGAATCCTACTGGAGAGATAATTTTGCAGCAGAAAGATAAGATTTTACTGCTTCCAGGCATTTATTCTGAGTACTCTCTTGCTCACATTGTTTTAAATCTATCCTCCATTGGGACCAGTGCAGCAGAGTGGTTCACAGCTCTGGAGTTCAAGTACCTCTCTGCAGTCATAAACTCCTCCTTCTGGAGGGTATACACCACAGTGCTGAGGAGCTCAGATGACCTCAGAGCAATGTGGTAGCCCTCATGAAGATTTACGTCTTAATCCTGATGCAGGAGTTTCGGTCTTGCACACCTGAAGGCCAGCTTGGTACCATCTGATATGAAGTGGTCACTCATAAGAGCAGAGGCAAAGGATAGAACTCAAATACTACAATACAACAGAAAGATGTTATGGAAAGGTGAGGGACCCACAAAAGACTTCTTGCTGGCTCTGTTGAAGCTCTTCTGAAGAGCTTCACCTTAGATGCCCACATCCCAGACACCCCTCTGCTGTGGTGTGGGCAAATATGTGTAGTTCAAGGGGACTGGCATAGCAAGCACTTAGCCCCAGTGTTGTTGCAGATGGTCTTGACTAATCTGCCTTCTGACTATCAGTCCAGTGGAAACATTTAATGTCTCCCTTGTCTGAGATTTTCAGATTATTTTCTTGGTTTCTCTGTTAAAAGTGATTTTAGTGGCAGCTGTGAGCACTCAGCATTCGAGTAAATTAGATCCTGGGGTCTGCTGTTTGGCACCTTGCCGGTAAAGGAGGAGGTCAGAGAACAATGACTTCTGAGGTGGTTTTTTTTCCAGCATCACATGAAATCTATAGCAGAGGGAAAGGGAAGATCCAGTTCTTCAGTTCAACCTGCTAACCTATTGAAACTGTCCAATAAATTCCTCTCTCATATGAGTTTGGCTTAATTCAAGGATAAGGAAACAAAATAATTCATGATCAGGTATTTAAATACAGTATTGTAATGCTTACACACAAATTGCCATTCCCAGGGCCATATTGACTGTGATGTTTCCTTATTTCTAAGTGCTTTACTTTGTACCCTCAAGCATTCATCAGTCTGCATTAGGGTTATTTCTGTACAGGCAAGGAAGGAAGTTATTCTAGTTTAATTGCTTCTGCCTTAAGGACTGATAAGTCTAAACTATATCAAGGGCAAATATATGTCTGCCAGAAGTCTATAGGTAGTTCAGGATATTTTTGGACTTAGGATTCCAATGCTCCACATCATGTATGGACACCAACGCCCAAAGAAAATGAACATCAGCTGTGCAGAAGGTTGCATTCAGATATAAGAAATTATTATGTTTGCATTCTTAATTTAGAAACATGAATTGTTAAAGGCCTTTGAGCCTAGTTTCCAGTTTTAGTTTTTCTGTCTGCTTGTCCCATCATCATGAGTTTCTGTTAATACACGATGTTATGTACTTTTGAGAGGATGCTACTATACAAAATGGATCTATAAAAATGTATATAGGGTTGCAACTCAATATAGGAAAGAGTGAAAATAGCACAGTTTCACCTTTCTGCAAGGCTAAAATTCAGGAAGTTTAAGATATCTGATTTGACTGCAGTATTTTCTATAGAAAATACCAAGAAATACTGCAACAGCTCTGTGAAATCAAGTCTTCATCTTGACTTGAAGATAGACATGCAGTTAAGTGATGTCTTCTCGATCTCTTGGACAGGATGTGAAAGAAGACACTGACTGTCTTTTAGAGCCAGCAACGTGCCATATGTCAGTAGTTTTGTTTAGGTTGTCTCGGGTGTAGCCTGTCAGTGCCAGTGCACAGGGTAGTTTCTCAGGTGAGCATTACCTGAAAGCCCCTGCCCAAGTTCCTGAATATCCTGAAGGAGAGAGAGCTTAAACACTCACAGCTTTGCTACACTCATGGCCATAATATGAATGAGAAATTAACAGGTCATGACAGGTATATTTACCATGTTGAATCATATACCTCCTTTGTGAGAACAATCTCCTTATGGGGGATTTAGGTTTCTTCCTCTCACACGGTCTTGTTTTCTACTTGCTTCCTTTTTTTTTTTTTTTTTTGAGGAAGAGAAATGATGAAAGCAAAGCTTTCTCAGGCAGTTATTTACAGCAACAAAAAGAGAAAGGCCATTTGCAGGTTACTTAGAATAGCAGAGTAACAGAATAATTTAGGTTGGGGAGCACTGTATCCCATTCTCATATGTCTGGTGCTCCAGCATCCTGATCATCTTGGCGGCCTTCTGCTCACCTTGGTGCTCTTTGTCAATACCTGGGGAGCCCAAACTGCATTTTCTTCCATTTAGTGCCACCCACCAACCTGCAGGAAATACATTCCATCTCCCCAGCTTGGCTCTTTTAGAGGAGGCAAAACCACATTTAGCCCAATATTGTACCCTGGAAACACTACCTGTGACCAGAGGTTTGTATAACCTTCACCCGTTTTACTCAGGTGATCATCCCCCAGTGCTGCGTTTCTATGTGGCATCACTGATCATCCAAGTTCCCTTTTCAGGGGAAAAACTTACACTTTCCAAAGTGAAGTTTACAAAGTCACCATCACCCCCTAGAGACTCTAGTGAGCTGATTGTCTGAATCCTTCACATTTTCATTATTGCATATTCTTTAATGAAAACTCTAATGAAATCTGTGAAATCTAATAGCAGTGTACAAAAAGGATGAAATTTCCAATCTGGGAGAAAGCAGCCTCATTTTAATCCTGGCAGCAAATATTAAAAATAGAATTAAATACAAAAGAAAAAGGAAAGAAACTGTGATTATATATGTACTCAACACAAATAGAATCCATATAATATTTCTAACTACTTTTTGTTATACTTCTTCAGTGAAGGGCACATGAGATTGGCAGTATACTTTGCAAACTACTTGGCCAAAGCACATCTGTTATTTTTTTCTACCAAAATGCTACTTGCAGAGTAAGAATTTAAGCAATGAAAAAAACCAGAAGTAAAAAAATTGTAAATCAATTTTTATAATGACTTACTGCAGACATAAACTCTGTCTTTGAAGAGACAAAATTAATTCAGTAGATCATTGACCTGTGTCAGAGCCCTTAGAAAATAAAACTGCCCAGAGATGGTTTATTTTACTTTATTCAAAACTTGTTATTTCGTATCACATGAGATCTTGGACTTTAGCCACACACATTCATTCCCTGAATGTTCTCACATCTCTACTTGCTGCTTACACCTTTCCTGCAGAGAGGAACTCTCCACTTCTATGTTTAAAATGATTTTTTTCAGCACAGGCAATACTGCACAACATTTGGATTTGTGTTCCAATGATTTAACAAGGACATGAACAATGGCCAGTGGCAGTGTGTGACCTAAGCAGATGAGATTGTCAGAACCAAATAAATGAGATTTATAGTGGTTTGTTTGGGTTTTTTCTAAATGACTATTTATTTTGCTACTGCAGGTAAGAAAATTTTTAGACAGGAAATGTACTTTGAAAAACAATTACTGCTGCAGGCAATATCAGTGCAGTGTGAATGTACTGCAGATTTCTTTCCCAAAGTCCTGTTCTGTTTCCAGTGTTAGTTTCATGGTCCTTCAGGTCAGACATTAGAAAAGAGAGAAAAAAAGAAAAAGTTTTTAAAAAATGGTGCAACCATAGAGATAGCACCACTAAAATATACCTCCATGCATATATTACTTAAAGTTCTACTTTACTATTTCAGAATACCTAAACCCTAAAGGGTTCAAATATATTTTAAATATCTGGATCAAATATCCCAGGAGAACTTCAGCTAGTAATTAAAAAAAAAAAAAAATCAGGTAGCATCTATGGGGGTAAAAAAGAGGAAGACATGATCCCTGTTTTTAAATTTCCACCTCTGGAAATAGTCCCATCATCTAACTTTAGGCACATGTACTAGTACAAGTTCTATAAAGATGAACAGACTCTTTGGTGCTTTTGAACAGTGCGTGCTATCAGGACCTCAGAGTGACCCCAGCTCCTTTTCCACAAGGTTTATAAGAAACCCTGCTGTCCCAGCTGGACGCTGGAAACCAATTACCCCAGTCCTGGGATGGGGAGCTGATCCTGGTCTATGGAGGCCACAGAGAACAGAGGAGGGTTTTCTTCTAGGACCTGTAAATCATGCCCTTTGCTGTAATGTCATTCTGTAAGCAACCAAATCAGAAAAGTTTAACCTCTGTTGTTGGAATAACATCCTTAATGGAGTAATGCCTTAATGTAAGGCACTTTGGAGCTCCGTGTGGTCTCTTATACTAATGGAGATTGCTGGTAACATTTAATATCTTTGGTAAAACATCCAATCTCAGTGGGATTGCAATTATGCATAAAGAGAGCAGAGAATGAACAAACACAGCACACTGAAGGCAAGTGAGATCAACTCAATTTTGTTAGAGGTAATGGGAAAAAAGGCTGCAGGTACAAGAATGCACTGGCCTTTGCTACCAGGAATAACTCACTCAGCTGTGTTCTCTCTTACCTCACAGGGTACCTAGACCCTGAAGGTCCCAATATCTGCCAGTCAGAGCAGTGGCTTTGCTAGTTCCCAGGGATCCTTAGAAAAAAAATGCTGAATAAAGCAAGAGAGTGCAATGTGTTCTAGACACAGTTGATTTTGTGTCCCTACAGTAGTCCTAGTGCAGGTGTGACACTCATGTTCAAAGTATGTGTGGTCTCACCTGTCCTCAGCATGTCAGACCCACTAGTCAACCTCTACAGCAGATTTCATCAACAAGAAAGAAGGGAACATAACACACAATCTGAAGTTAGTCAGTCAAAGCCATGGCACTGAGTAGCACCCTACCCCATTCTTCCCCTATGGATCCTGGTGTTTAGACTGCTCCTGTTCTCAAAATATTTAACAAAGTCCTTTCAAAATGCTCATTGATAAGTCTTGAGGTATATGTTGCCAGTGATATTTTCTTTACCAACTACACTAATGACGCATAGAAAACTCCAAGGGATTTAACTGTCTTCTGGAAGGGTCAGGCTGCCTGGTTTCTCTCTTGAGATACCCTCCAGGTATTTGTTATTCTGGCTGCAGCTGTTTACATGTGACATTTACTACCTTCTTCTGTTTTGGAAGGATGGGTATTTTGAAGACAGACTGCATATTTTTGTAGATTATTTTTTCATACTTATGCTCCCTTGAAATTCCCAGGTGTGTCTGATTTGGGTCTGATGAATTTTGTCACTCTATAAGTTATTGTTTCTTTTCCTGACATTTCAATATCCAAAAATATTTCCTTTTTCATGCCAGGAAAGAATGAGTTCATGGTAAGTATTCACACATCAGTCTCCTTCATGAAACTTATACAGAAAACTTCTAAGTCTCTCATCAATATGGTTATATTCCTTCTTAGCCTCTGATGATTCAGTGGAAATATTGATCTCTTTCAGACATCCTGATTTTTATTTGTTTTCACACCATTAGCTATTTATTCTTTGAAATCCATCTTGGCCTTCCTAATTTTCTTCTTACTTAACAGTTGTTTACTTACATTCCTGTTTATTGGCTTCATTAGGGTCAGATAATAAAAGATTTTTGTTTGACTCATTTTGCTATTTGGAAGCTGCCATTTAATCATGTCAGATAACTTCTGTCCTCCCTTCTGTTCCTTCTTTCCCGTTTTGTTTGTGCCTCCTAGTTCCATCCCAGACTCAATTTGTAGAATGTTTTTTATCATAACTGAATTTGCCAGTTGCTTTATTTTTAAATGCGGAATAATTTAACTAATTTCCCTGATTTTTCTTCATCTTCCTTGTAAAGTTTTGTGCCATATTGCTCCTTTTAGGACTCTTCCCATGTCCTTGAGTGGAAAAGAACTAAGCTGTGTTGGTAGTTGGTTTAGAGGCTCAAGACTCTGACTCATGGTGTCTAAGAAAGGGATCCCCATAAGAGGTTCCTCTCAGTTGCATAGCCTGGTTTTCCAAGAAAGGAAACCATCCAACCCCAAATTGGGAGGAGCTGAGAGAATGCCTAAGTTCCAGTTACTGCAGTTCACTCTCTGAGGTCTCAGTAAAAATTTACCTTCTTTGGTGTTTTAAGCCACATCTTTTGACTACTGGACTATGAACTGAAATGATTTAATAAACATTATTCTTCTATAAGGATGAGGCAGAAAGGCAAGAGATAACGTCTTAAATAAATTACTGGAGATCATCTCCCAAAGTCCTCTCATACTGTCACTTCTGGAATTATTTTCCATATGCTGCCTCAGATGAAGACAAAAACCTGTAAGAGTGAGGAAGCCACTAGCAGTTCTGCATATTCCACATCCCCTTCTGTCACCCACATTTTAAATAGACTATGTACCTGCTGCCCCAACAGTTTGTAACTGTAATGTGGACGTCATACACATTGAGACAGTTTGGACACACCCTGTGCATTTCACTGAGCCAGTTTGTCACTCCATTTCGAGTCACAGTTAGGTTTGGTGGAAACTAAAAGGTGCTATTTGCAATGATAAATTAAAAAAATAAGCTTTGACCTTATGTGTTACTAGGGCAATAAACTGCTCACCAAGGATTTTATAGATAGTCTAAACATGACAGTGTTGCTGTTTCCATCGACTGAGCTCTTAAAACTATGCTTCTCCTTTCTTGTGCTTGAAAAAGTTAATGGCCTTTTTCCTTTCTGTTTTCAAACAGGAAAATATGTTGTAATAGAGTCTCCTAATGGTCATTCAGAATGACATGTTTGCTTACAGTAATTTGTGTAAATTGGAAATCCACTTTTCTCTCCAGGAAATGAAACCATTCCCAGGGTTGACACATGTTCCCAGACAGCTGAAATAAATGGACAGTTCCCGTTTCTTGGAACTGTGCTGCAGGCTGCCTGCAAACTTATCTGTTATTACTTACAGGTAGTCAATCAGTTGTGAACCAGTGTCACATAAGGTGAAGGTTTTGGAGTATAGTAGCTGCATACATGCCTGTGCCCTTAGGAAGCTGATGTGAACCACTGCAGAGCAGGTGAACTGCAAGGAAATGGAGCCACTCCCTTCCACTCAGGCATACAAGGAGCACAAATGCAGGCTTACCTCCATCACCGCGTGGTAATTTTACCTGGTGTACGCAGAACATTCCTTCATATCACCACTGGACATTTCCTGATTCATCCATTCCTCCCTTTCAGTTTAATTTTATTTTTCGGTCTCATATGATTTATCTCCAAATGTAAGTTACACTACTGTAAGTGGAAAATATTCTTCCTTGATTATGCCGTATGTAGAAGACAAAAGTAAGACAAAAGTAAGTCATGCATGGAACTTTATTATTATAAACCAAATATGTGTCTAGAAAGTTGTTCATTTTCAGCCCTTGGTTTCTCATCATTTTTACAGAGCCTATGTGGAGAATTTCCAAATGCAGGTGGTAAATGTAATTTGCCAGATACTACAAACAGTGAGGGGTTTTTTTTTTAGAAAAACATTGGTTCTATTTTATATAGCCAACGTATCATGAATTTCGCAACTTCTTAATATACTTTAAAATCGCCTTTTTTTCTTAACAAGAATAATGAAAAGAAAGAGCTGTGAAATGTGTGCATTGAATATATTTTCAGTGACATCTATGTAATAATTTTTATATTACATATCATTCGCTTTTTGATCTTGAATGACAGTCTTCCTGAACGTCAGAAAAAAAACAACCAGAAACAATTTCATTGCATGCTGTATCTAATAATGAAATATGAACATGATTATAATTTTATGCTTTCCTTGAGGAAGAAACAATAATTCTGACTGAATATCTTCAGTATATTAGAAAAGCTATTATAAATTATGCATACTATAAATATAATTAAAACATTACCCAAAAGCTTTTTATCATTACTTTCAGACTCATCTGTTTCCTCACAGTCCCCACCCTTCCCTTACAATTTCAGATCTGCACACATAACAAGGGTATTGATATACTTGGACTTTGCTTGGATTTCAGTAGCCATTCAGCACTGCCTCCATTCTCAAGACTCTGAACTGTGTGGTACAGATGATGTTGGCATTGATAGCTAAAATTAGAGACTAGAGAGCTAAAATAAGGTTATCTTGTTTCTTTGTTCTATGTTTTTAAATAAGGTAGCAAAGACAGCATGCTTTGAAAAGTGTGTGATAGCTCAGTGGTTCTGAACAGTGGTTCCAAGCCTACAAGGATGTGGAGTTTTGATCCATGGAGGTGCAAGCACACCAGAGTGGGCTTTGTGTGACTCCTCCTGTGGCCCACAAAAAACAGTGAATTTGCTGGAAGCAAACAGGGAGAGGTGGAGAGATTTGATTCCCCCTGCTTTGCTCATAGAGAAGAACAAGGCTCAACGTAGGAGCCCCTGGGTGAAAGTCCACAGCCTGTACTAGGTAGATGTTCAGTGTAGCTCACTGAATGGCCTTTTAAATGAGCAAAGGACAGACAGGTAGCATTTATATTCCTTGATACATAGACAGATAAAAGGCATTTGTGTATATGAGTAAGAAATATATCTACCCTCTAAGAATTTATTGCTCTCACACCCTGTGAACTGCCGCTTGCTATATTAGAAATTATATTTATTCTTATCTTACATAGAGGAGCAGATAGGAAATGGAAATGAGAGACCATCCTACATGTTTGATCCAATAAGAATTACCCTATTTACCTGCTGCAGTGCACAGATTCTGCCTTCTGCTCTTCCCTCATTACATTTAGCATGATCCCACAAAACATCATTGTCCAGAAAGCTGGAGAGGGACTTTTTGCAAGGATGTGTAGCGAATACGCATTGCGCGCTCACCTCAAGGTACTTCACCTCTGTGCGGTTTCGGGAGCCACAATGTAAGAAAGATACAAAGTTATTAGAAAACATCCAAAGGAAGGCTATGAAGATGGTGAAGGGTCTAGAGCGGAAGCCATACAAGGAGTTGCTGAGGTCACTTGGCTTGTGCAGCCTGGAGGAGACTGAGGGGAGACCTCATTGCAGTTACAAATTCCTTGTGAGGGGAAGAGGAGGGGCAGGCACTGATCTCTTCTCTCTGGTGACCAGCAACAGGACCCAAGGGAATGGCCAGAAGTTGTGTCGGGGGGGGTTACGTTGGACATTAGGAAGATGTCAGAGGGTGGTTGGGCACTGGAACAGGCTCCCCAGAGAATTGGTTGCAACACCAAGCCTGATAAGAGTTCAAGAAGCACTTGGACAATGCTCTCAGGCACATGGTGTGACTCTTGGGGATGATCCTGTGCAGGGCAAGGAGTTGATTTCAATTATCCTTGTGGGCCCCTGCCAGCTCTGAATATACTATGATTCTTTTTTTCTATGATTGGACAGGGGGGAATAGCTTTAAACTGAAAGAGGGCAGGTTTAGATTAGATATTAGGAAGAAATTCTTTACTGTGAGTGTGGTGAGGTACAGGCACACTTGCCCAGAGAAGTTGTGGATGCTCTGTCTCCAGAAGTGTTCAAGGCCAAGTTGGATGGAACTTTGAGCAACCTGGTCTACTGCCCATGGCAGAGTGCTTGGAAATAGATGATATTTAAGGACACTTCCAACCCAAACAATTCTATGACTCTACGGAAGATGTTTACTTTTCTCAGTGTTTTTGTATAACTGCAAATCCTTCCACGCAATGCCTTTTCCATGGTAAATTTTCAACATTTGAACAAAGAAATGGAGAAGTCATCTAAACCCAAACGTAGTGAAGATGCATCAGCCAATTGTTCACCCAGTCAAAGCAGCACAGGCTCTCCATGTGGCCCCTAGGTGAGCAGTCACTCATGCATGCCCTCGCCTCTCACTGATACTCTCTTGTAACCATCAGATCAAGTCCATGTGTGTTCAGATTTAAACACATGCATCTATGGAACTCCAGGAATGCTCCAGATGTGGAAGTGATCACTCCTGTCACGTAATTTCAGACACTGGAGTTCACAGCAGTGTTTTGATATAATATGTCAGAAAGATTGTAAAACAGTGACGATAACTGCTGGAACATACTGCTGCATATCTCTCACACTGCCATCCTGCAAAGGGCCACACACATAAGGGACTTGAGCTCGTACCTAGTGCTGCTGGAATGAAAGAAAATTTACATATAAACTTCAGGTGTTTTGCAGAACTAGGCATGGGAAACTGTTTCTCACTGACAGTATTTTTTAGTTAACTAGCTTCTCACCTGCCTGCCTTCTATCTTCTTCCCCTTCCTCCCTTTCTTGCTTCCTTTCCTGCTTCCCTTCCTCCCTTCCTTCTTTCCATCCATCACTGTGTATTCTTGAAGAACACTCAGTACCACAACCTTTATGAGGAGGTTGCTTATATAGCAATAATGAGAACATCTTGTAATCTAAGAAGAAAACACACATAACTTTGAAGATTAAATTGTAAGAGGACTGCAAAGTAAATTAGCTGCTTATAAAACATGTCTCCAAACACATTACACCATAGCAATGGAAGGTGAACTGGGACTACAACCACTCTAATTCACCCCTTCTTATTCCCACTCCTGGGAATATTGCAAACACTAAAACTTTTCATATTGAATTCAGAGATTTCTTTTCCAGGTTGTTCTGTGATCAAAATTCAGCTGATCTGAGCTTGGATTAAAGAGGGGTTTAGTTTTGGTTGGAAGTCTGGAGAAAAATATATAAATTCAACTGAGTTTTGGTTTAATTGGTCTAAATCCTTTCCAACCGTGAACTGAAAATGAGTGCTAAGAGTAAGTAAAAGAGCTTTAAGGACACATACTGAATTTGAAGTGCAGTTTCCTGTTCATTTGCTTTGGAAATGTCCCAACTTTATGTAATTTATTAGAAAACAGCAATTAGGAAGGGGAATCCAAGGCACAGCAAGTTATCCAAACAGCCCAAGGCCACTGGTGGAAGAATAAAGCAAGACAATCAAATAAAAAGCAGTTCAGATCTTATGTCCCCATTCTCTGCTGTAGCCACTAGAAAATGACACCGGACTCTAAATTTTCTCTTGTGTGTCTGCACTTTACAGCAAAGTACATTTAAACTTTAGTAATCATAGAATAGTTTGGGTTGGAAGGAAACTTAAAATGTCACCAAGTCCAATCCTCCTGCAATGAGCAGGGGTATGTTCAACTTCATCAGCTTGGTAGGAGACCCATCCAACCTGACCTTGAATGTTTCCAGGTATGGGACATCTCTACCACCTCCCTGGTCAACCTGTGCCAGTGTTTCACCACCCTTATCCTAAAAATTTCTTCCTTATATGTAATCTAAATCGACCCTCCTTCAGTTTAAAACCCTTGTCCCTCACCCACTTGCAACAGGTCCTGCAAAACAGCTTGTCCCCATCTTTCTCATAGACCTCGTTCAAGTATTGGAATATTGCTGTGAAGTCATTTGCTGAAGTCAAAATTCTTTTTTGGAGCCTTCTCTTCTTCAGGCTAAGTTGCCTCAATTCTCTCAGCCTGCCTCCACAGGAGAGGTACTGCAGCCCTCTAATCATCATCCTTATGGGCTTCCCCTGGACTTACTATAACAGGTCCATGTCTTTCCCATGATAAGGACCCCGGAGCTGGACACAGTACTCCCGAAGGGGTCTCCTCCAGCTGTTTTCCAGAACATTTTTTTATTATATCTTTTTAAATGTTTATTAGCCTCTGCATCTGTTTGATTTTTTTTTTTCTTTACCATCCAAGAAGTCTTATTTGCGTACGGAGATTTGACAGCAGGGGGATCATTCCTTCAGAACAAAAGTGGAGCTCGACACGCTGGCGTGTCCTTTGCCACGATTGGTGTGACGGCCCCGTGTAGAAGTGTATTTGTGATGCAACCTTTCCTATTAGCAACTGACCTTTCTTCCTGATTAGTCCCCCTGCTTTTTAGCTTTTATATGAAGTGTGGAAAAGAAAAGAGGGATCCTAAAATGTCTTTTCTAGCAGAGAATCAGAAACTTCCAAAGGACTCTGTGATGATGAGGAAAAATCTAAAAATATGTCACAGAGAAGAAAGTTGGCATAATATAAAGCATATTTCAGGAGAAAATACAGTGTGGGAAGAGTAGAAAAAATGATAAAGAGACATGCACACAAAAAGAAGTTTTAACAAGAAAAATAAAATATTTTGAAAACAGAAAAAAGAAAAAGCCGCAGTTGTGAAAAATAGCTTATATATAAAGTAGATAAGGTAGCTGAATTAAATTAAGATTTTACAGTAAAAGAAACTTTCTTCCTTGCCAGAAAACTGCTCACAATTTATTGCAAGGTTACTCAGTGCAGGTGCTATTCTTTATCATGTATCTCACACGTGTCTTTTAAAGTCTGGCCCAGCAGCACCAGGATGCTGAGACCAAACATCAAGTGAAATATTCTACTGTGTTTTCAGCCAAGAAGTCTGCCTTATAGGCCAGACCATACCCACACTCAGCTTAATCAAGATTCATTGCAATTCATGATTCTGTCCTTTGAGGGAAAAAAACACAACAGTTCAAAAAGCTTGGCATAACAGTAGAGGTGTGATGTAGCAATATATTATAGTGCAGCCTCTTTGCAGTGATTTGTGTGAACAAAGTCTAATCCAGCAGACTGTCTAAAAACCTGCCAGCTGCCCTGATTGTGGAACGTAAGATTTACCACAATGTCAGAAATAACATTTGTCAACTCATTTATCCACTCATGGACTAGGGCCAGAGTCAAATACTTCAGAATAAGATGAAATAGCTCTCACAGGAGACAGCTATATGATGATATGTCTGAGTAATGCTCTTATCCTAAATCTTAACAGTTACTGTTTGTCTTGGGCTTTGTATCATGAGGATTCATCAGTCTTTCCTCATCTTAGCTGTTTTCTTTACCTTAGCTTTCAGTGTCACATTATTTATAAGTGTATATGCTCCCTCTTTACCTCTGTCTATATTCTTGGTCTCAAACACTTCCAGTGTGGAAACATGTTCATGTTGAAATGGTGCATTCTGGGGGAAGTGGGTGTGTGTGTGGAATATAAAGGTAAATAATTTTTTGGCTTTTGTCCCTTTTAAAGGAGGCATTTGAGAATCTTCTGTTGATGTTCAAAATGTCACCCTTTTTCAGAGTCTAAAAGATGCTGCAGAGGTTTGCTGTTATGTGGGGTGTCCTGTACCCGTGGCTGGCCCCCATAAAGCTGAGTGGGAGTGTGAGTCCATGTTGTATCTATCCTAAGCAGTTATTTTTCATAAAGACTACTGAAATTTAAGGTACCAGCTAAACTTTGTAGCTTAGCAACTCCACTCATGCAAAGACCTGCGGCTCCAAGCCAAATCTTTCTATACAAACAGAAGCTCGAGGCTGTTTTACAGGGGGCTCATTATCTGAATGGCCAAGACAGAAGCAGAGCAGGTAGTGCAACAGATAAACGTTACGAACTGAGAGAAGCTTGGCAAAACACCTTGTTTGCATCACAGATGACCTTTCATTTTATCATTTGACTGTCATTTTTAACATTTTACAGCAGAGTTTTGCGGGAGCATCAGTAAGTGGACAAAAACATAAAAATGTGAATGTGTATAAAGGTTGAGTGAAGGGGAAAGGTATGGGGTAAGCAACTGAACATGACTGTTGGGTGGGATGCAAGCCAGATAACAGACAGAAAGTGGTGTTCACAGTTGAAGTGAGGGTGACACTGCTGAGACACTGAGTCCTTCACTCTCCTATTGTCCCTGGTTTATCCCACTGACCTCTACATTCCCCAGCTTACCCAACTGGAGCAGTAAGAGATCATATCCTTCCATGAAAATTCCTGTTTTTCTTATTCTGGGAGCAGGTGACTGTATACACAAAGAGAAAGAGGAGAGAATAACCAGGTTGGATCATGATTCCTTTTTCTCCTCTATAGTCTGATTTTTTTTCTGTGCCAGCTCTGCTGTGTATGTGATGCTACAAGAAGTACTTTTATTAGTGTAAACTTTACACCTTTTCCCCAAGGAGCGTAATGACCTGCTAATTTTAACATTAATCTCTCGTCAATGATGTGAACAAAACATGGCATGATGGAGAGGTTTTTTTTAACCTCCTAACTATGGCTTGCTGCCACAAACTCCTCTGACGTTCTCTGCAATGACAGCTGATCTCTGCTTTTCTCTCCCAAATGACTGCAGGCTCATAGAAGAAATCACTGTTTTTTATTTTCCTGAAGAAAAACACAAAGGTTGAGCCGTGTGTTTAAATGTACAGAGTTACCAATTACAAGTAATTTTTTTTAATGAAGAAAATAGGCTTAATATTCTTTTATAACACATTAGTTCAACTCCTTAATTTCAGTGGTTTCATGCAAGTGCAACAGAGCTGAAAATAAGATCCAGTATCTTTAACTTGGTGTAACTGCACACATGGGAATTATTTAAGCATAGACTGATGATATGACTAATGTTCCATCCTGACAGCCTGCTTTGGTGCCTCCCTCGACTTTGCTTACAGTCTTAGAGCTCATGAAGCACAACAGTATTCTAAGCAATAAAGAGTTTCTGAAAATAAACTCAGTCACTGGGGAATATCCCTTCACCTTTCTGTACCTCTGTTTTCTTTCTGTCCCTTTGCTTGCTACAACATCAGCAGTTGGATTTTTTTTTTTTGGGGGGGGAGGGTTGCTTGTGGGTTTTTTGTTGTTTCTTTTTTTTTACTGTAAGAATAAAAATAAAATAAAAAAAAAGTAGAAATGAGCAATATTTCAGTTTGAAAATATTTCCAGGGTATTTCACCGGTAGAAGTTCACAGCACTGATATATGTGTATTTCCTTGGAGTGCATTGGCAGACTGTTTTATGTGTTGAGTGATGGATCTTATGGTCTTCACCAGTGTATTCTGGGTGTTGTCAGCTTCAGTGAATCACGGGAAATGTAGTTTGTCAGAGAAAGGTGGAATGATGCAACTGGTTCACAGTTACCATGAAGTACTCTGGCAAAATTCTGAAATACAGAACTTTCGATTATTATATCTTTGGGGAATTTTTGTGCTCCAATGCCAAAGTTGCATTGGAAAATAGATATTACTTTCCCTCAAAAAAAGGCTTGTTGAAAATCTGATTTTCCATCATCCCTTCCAACAAAACAGCTTAAATGCAACACTTTTGACCGCCTTTCCTTGCTATGCCTTTTCACAGTGCCTGGATCACCAATCTCAGCCACTGCTCTATAAATAACCACCCTAATAAGAAAGACAGGCCCACAGAATTGCACTGCAAAATCTGGAGGCAGCCAGGCTTCCCACCTGTGGATAAAGGGATCCAGCTGCCTTGTCTACATGAGCCCTAATCAGGAGACAGAGACGTCATAAATTCAGTTGTATTTAACTCTCTAAATGTGTACGTTTTACCGAAGAAACTGGGACTCTAAAGCTCATTTCCTCATAGTCAGGTTGGTGGATTACTTTTTCAGAATTCAGGAGGAGCCAGGCATTTATATAAAACCTTTGGAATGCTTGTTTTGCACGTTGAATCATTTTAGACACCAAAAGAGTCTGTCCATCCAGGTGAACTGTATTTTCTACAATCAGGGGGGAAATCACAGATGCAGATCTGATCAGGAGCTTCTCTGATAACATCTGCCTCCCAGAGTTAGTCAGGTAAAGGCACAAATCATGTGTCCATTCAGTGTCCACCAAATTTTCCTCACACCACCCTATTTTGTCCCTGTTTCATCCCCATTTCTCAGCACTTTTTGCCCTTTCTACAAATCATTCTAATTTGCCAAAATAATAAAATGAAATCTACTTCAGGCAGTGTGCAGGAAGCCTTTCCTGCTCCCACAGAGACCATCAGTGCTATTCACAGGAATAAGAGAGTTTAGTACGTGCATCTCTAAGATCATCACTTATATTAATCCTGAATAATAAAATATAAAAGGAAAATGTATTCTTTCATCAGTCATTTAAATGTCATGATCTATTGCTTTAATAAAGAAAAGAAGAACCCAAAAGGCTTTATATTTGGAGCAGTGTTAAAATGAGAACTTTCTTCCTGTTGTTAAAATTAAGTGGGTTTTTAATTATTTTTTTTGGATGAACAGCCGCTACATTTCTGTGTCATGCTGTCATTTACATGAATGAACTTGGGAAACCAAAATGTCTGTAAGTTAAGGATCAGCTGCTATGACAAGACTAATGATTTCAATAATAGTACAAGTTCTACAAGGTCATGCCTGTGGCTCTGAAACCATGGAAAGATTTCAAAGAAAGATGGACATTACAAGTATAGGGCTGAAGCCACAGGCAGTCAGTGTACATATTGAAGCAAGCGGTTAATCTGGTTGAACGAGTGCTATAGCTAATTTCAGAGCTCATTTTCTGCCCTGAGATGAGGTTCAGTGTGTGGTTGAGGGGACAGGCACCTCTCCCAGGAAAGCATCTATTTGGTAATATTGGACAAAAGCTGAAGTGCCAGTAGGAGGAATTCAAGTACATACAATGTTTCTCCTTAATTTTGTAGTTCCAAAAAAACTTACTCCTCATTACTTGGCATCCTTGTTCAGCTTTCTACCTGATAAAGGTAATAAGGTGGGTTGAAAAGATCAGATTTACACTGAACAGGAATTCTGTTTTCTCTGAACCGTTATCTTGTCACTTCTCAGCTCTGCCAGGGTGTACTCCTGGCCAGAGCTGTTTTGCCAGACCAGTCATTAAAAAGCAATAAATAAAAACAATGAACAACTCAAACCATAAGCCAAATATGAGCTTTTCTTAAAAATACCAGTATTTGGGATACACTAGAACATTGATATTATTGTGTATAGTCAAATCATGGTTCTAGGTTTTTTCTTTGCAATTTTAAAGGCAAATATCAAATACTGCACAGTTTACAATAAAAACCAAAGGTGCACTTAGTATAAGGCTAAAAAGTATGAGTACAGTAATCATTTTTATTTCAGTCGTAATTTTCATTTAGCTATCTTTGCACTAAAACTGGCGTGTCTGGTAAAAAATGTTTCTTGAAAAAAGGCATCCAAACTTGATTTGAAGATATCAGAACGTGGTATCAGGACTGGAAATGTACTACAAATGAAGGTCTGATGGTGAAGAAAGATAAAAGTAACATTCATAGACATCTGTTCTGACCTACCTGTTATACCATATGTTAGATGACCAGTTGTAGTGGGTTTCTGTGGCTGGCTTTTGGTAGCAGGGGGGGCTACAGGGGTGGCTTCTGTTAGAAGCTGCCAGAAGCTTCCCCTGTCCAGTAGAGCCAATGCCGGCTGGCTCCGGGATGGAATTCCTGCTGCTGGCCAAGGCCGAGCCACTCAGGAGCAATAGTAACACCTCTGTGATAACATATTTAAGAACAGAAAGGTACTGCACAGAAAGAATTCCATCCAGGGAAGAGTGGAGTGAGAACATGGGAACAACAAAGCAGACACCAAGGTCAGTGCAGAAGGAGGGGCAGGAGGTGCTCCAGGCCCCGGAGCTGAGGCCCTGCGGCCCGTGGTGCAGACCATGGTGGGGCAGCTGAGCCCCTGCAGCCCATGGGGGACCATCGGGGTGCGGAGACCGCCCTGCAGACCATGGAGGAGCCCAGGCTGGAGCAGGTGGATGCATGAAGGAGGCTGTGACCCCATGGGAGGCCCAGGAAGGAGCAAGGTCCTGCTGGAGACCTGCAGCATGTGGAGAAAGGAGCCCACACTGGAGCAGGTTTTCCCCGGGTAGGACTCGTGGCCCTGTGGGGGACCCACGTCAGTACAGCTCATCTGTGAAGGACTGCACCCCATGGAGGAGTGACCCACAGCACAGCAGTTTGTGAAGAACTGTTGGCTGAGGGATGGGCTCATACCAGAGAAGTCCATCAAGGACTGTCTCTCGTGGGAGGGACCCCACAGGAGCAGGAGAAGGACTCCTCTCTCTGAGCAGCAGCAGAAACAACAACTGACCATAACCCCCATTCCGCTGCTGGGGGGGAGGAGGGAGAACATGGAAAGAAGGAGGGGTGGGGGAAAGGTGTTTTTAAAATTAGTTTACCTCTCACTCTTTTGCTCTGACTATTTTAGTAATAAATTTAAGTACTATCCCCACTTTGAGTCTGTTTTGCCTGTGAAGGTAATCAGCAAGTGACCCATGCCAGCTCTTGTCACCACTCATGAATCCTTAGCTGGTTTTTTCTCTCTCCTCTGTCCAGTTGCAGAGGGGAGTGAGAGAGTTGCTTTAGTGGCTACCTGGGTTCCCACCAGGGTCTATGCACTACACCAGAATGAAAGTACAGCTGAGAATAAAAAGAGGATTGCTTTTACTATTTGGTAATCTCTCCCTCTGTTGTGCCAAGTAGAGGCTTTGCGATGATAACACACTGCAGAATTTCACAGAAATTAGTCTTAGCCTATACTTCTTCCGGATGGTGAGCACACAGGAGGTCAAAACGGGCTTTGTTGTCTGTGGTTCCCCACCACGCAGTTGACAGGATTCTCTGCCCATCCTTCCAAGCTGAGATCCTTCTCAACTGGAAGGCTTCACTCCACTGCACTGCAAGGATCACAGAGCGTGGAGAGTGGACAGCCACAACTGACACCAGTTGGTCTGGCCAAGTTCATGGTAGCAGTGCCTTCCACAGCTGCTTCTCAGCTCATGCCGTGCCAAGGAGCCTTTATGTACCTGATGCTTTGAGACCAGTAGAGTTGCTAGTGAATTCTTGGCCGTTCTTCCTGCCACAGTCTGTTATCTTGGCTCATGCTGCTGTGGCTTGTTCAGAGACTTCATACCTCGTTAGACCTCAAGATTTTGCCTCAGCAGGTGTGGCTTGGAGGTTGGGGTAGAGTCATTACTACCAGAGGCAAATTTGACCCCAGCTTTATTGCACTCACATTTGCATGCTGCTTTCTGCACAGTAATTGCAAAATGGAAGGGGAGCAGATGGCAACAAGATGCTCCAGGAAAAGCCAGTGGAAATGCCTGCACCTTCTCAGCAGCTGCAGTTCATTTACTTACCCACAGGAAGTGTGTGGATACTAGTGCAGGAATCCCTCACCGTTATTCTGTTCTAGGAAATCTTCATAGCTGTGGTCTATAACTTGAGATTGTACACATGTGGGATTCAAGACATAAAGCTTATTTTTATTTTATATAATTCAGCGTTTTTCTCTGCAGGCCCTTTGGCCTGGACTTGCAGGTCCTGGCATCTCACCTCTTTGAAATTCCATATGCGTAAATTGTGACACTTCTAGTGGCACCTTTATCATTTCATAGGCAAGTCAGTCTACCTCTTGCTGACTTCACAACACTGTCAACCAGTTTCCATTCCTGGATTTTGTTACATCAAGAGAAACTCAGTGAATATGTACTGTCACTATTACAGGAAATCAATGAGTTCATAAGAAATGTCAAATTCTTGGACATGAAAGCATCTGAAGGTGAATCGGCATAAAATCTTAGTGTTTTGGGACCTGCCTGGAAATACAGCATTACTATCTGCTAACTTATTTAGTTTTATTAATCCTGCCATAAGATCACTCTGAATGACTAGAAATGTGTAAGAGATGACGGAAGGTTGAATAAAACCCCACAAAACCCCCAAATCATCCTAATCAGGTATCTTCCATCCTCATCACGTCACTATGGTACTCACTGGTGATAAATAATGTAATCTTTTTGATACCCATCCTTTCCCTGGAGATCTAGATGATAGTAATTCCTTGTAGAAAATAACTGGACTCAGAAAGAATATTGGGATGCTCAGCTGCAACATTCTTTTTTTCCATTTAGGATGCTTTCACTGTAGTGATAGTCTGTCGTGGCTTAACACCAGACACCAAGTATCATGTAGCCGCTCGCTCACCTCTCACCCACCTTGTGCTGGTGGGATGGGGAAGACATTCAGAAAATGGTAAAAGCCCTGAGTTAAGAACCGCTTAATAATTGAAATAAAGCAGTATAATACCAATAATACTACTAGTATTAATACTAGTAGTAGTAGTTATTATTGTTGACATTGTAACTGATATTGTTATAATTATTATTACGAACAATGAACAAGGAAAAAAAAGAGAGAGGAATAAAACCCAAGAAAAACAAGTGGCACACCACACAATTACTGACCAGCTGCTGACCAGTGCTGAGCGGAAACCAACAGCTCCTGGCCAGCTCCCCCCAGTTTACACACTGAGTACAATGTTCTATGGTGTGGAATATCCCTTTGGCCAGTTTGGGTCACCTGTCCTGGCCATCCTCCCTTCTACCTTCCTGTGCACCTGTTCACTGGCAGAGCAAAGGACAGTAGAAAGTTCTTGACTCAGGAGAAGCACTGCTTAGCAACAACCAAAACATCAGGCTTTTGTCAATGTTATTCTCATGCTAAATCTGAAACACAGCACTGCACCAGCAATTAGGAAGAAGATGAACTCTATCCCAGCTGAAACTGGGACACAACCCCTGCCGTTACCAAACTGGTCTTTCTTGCAGACTCTCTTTGGAGCAACAGTCATAAATAAGACCTCTTTCTAGTCCTTTTGGTGTTTACATCATAGCACAGATGGTTTTACATATGATGTTTAAACGTGTCCACTCTGTGGAATAATCCCTGCCCAGCAGGTCAAGTCCTGCAGAGCATCACAGCTCACAGTTGGGGCCGCCCTTCAACAGTGAACTAGCTATATCTTCATTCCATAATTCTTGGAACTATCCCATAGGTCCCTTTGATCCTAAGACACAATTTTCAGGGTTTTTTGTCCTGGAGTGTGACATGAGAACATATAAGGATGATGGAGGATGGAAAATCAGTTGGCATAGTGTTATAGGACTATATGTTCAGTATTACAAGTCCCAGTCTCATCCTTAAGAGAGGTTTCTTTGGAGCAATTTGGACCACACAAGTGTGTTTTGTTTCAGAGGGATTTTGTTGGTTCACTTTAAAGGAGAGCCTACCACCGGTTGATGGTCAAGGAAACAGGACTTGGTATCGAACCTGGTAGGTTATATCACAGTGAACTTCAAAATGCCTGGCATAGTAGACCCCATCACTGATCATATCAGTGGAGGGCTTGAATAGTGAATTCCCTCTGTTGCCTGAGGCTAACTGTTTCATTCCTTGTCTTGTTTGGATGTCAATAGGTATAAATAGAATTGAGGAAACAAAGCACCCATGGCACTGGCCTGCAGGAGTGATTATCCCAGCCCATGGCCTTGCTGTCACATCAAAACCAAAGTTTGAACCAAAGGTCTAATGCAAAGAGAAAATCCCATAAAATGTGGTCTTATGCCACATAAGCTGCAAGGTGAAGGACCAAAGTTCAGAAAATCTTGACTGAAGTCCTTTTTTTGAAGAGAAATCTCAAATATGGACTTCCAGATCTGTATTTTAAACAGTCTGAATGACATCAGAGGACAGAGACTGCTACGGAAAATGATCAGATTGAGAAAGCAGTGGTGTAGATGGACACTAGCACAGACAGAAACAAGCACAAGGATGGTGTCCTGGCTAAGAGCTCACACATCATGGCACAGGTATTATGATTTTATGATTCTATGACCTGCAAGTTGTAGTCCTACAGACAGTTTTAATTTATAATCCAACAGTAACCAAAGTGTGCAGTGTCTCCTTTAGGGGTTTTAAGCTATTGGCTAATCAACCTAATTTTTCAAAATATGCGCCAAATTTCCAATTTCAATTTGTGTGGCTGAAGCTTGTAGTCATTAATTCTTGTTATGCTTTTCTCTGCTAGATGAAAGAACTCTATTTTCTCCTCATTAATGCAAACATTTTGTAATCAATTCATCTCTCAATCATCTTTTGAAAAGTAGAGCAGATTCAGTTCTTCAGGTCTCCACAGGAAGGCATGTACTTCAGCCCTCTAATTATTATTGTAACAACTTTTTGTATCTGTTCCAGATTTCCCTATTCTAACAACCACTGGATACATTTTAACAACCATCTGGATACAGTGCTCCTCTCTTGGTTTCTCCTGTGATGTGTACAAAAGTAACAAATAAATTAAGTAAAGAAAAAAATTAAAAAAGGGTCTTTCTATTCCTCCTCCATCACTAGCTTGTACAAATTCCTACTAGTGCACATTATCTATGGCATCCAATTTGAAGTTCCCACTGGCCGACTTCTGCATGGCAATGTCTAAATGGTTGTCAGAATAAGTGACTATTGAGGATATAATTCTACCTTCCTATGGTCTGGCTTTCATTCCTCCTCCTAGGTTGGCATTTGGATATAGTGAAATATCTTTTTGTCTGTTTGGATGGGTGTAGGTAAGCCAGAGATATAAATTGTTCCATGTGACAGCTTCAGCCTCACAACTATATATCATTCAAGCAACCTTTAGGGCCCCTGCAAACTATACTGTCATTTTAAAGAGACAGTTAATAATTGCAAGAGGAATTATGCTGGAGTGAGTGGGAAGGGCAAGGAAATATCTTTTCCCCTTTCTACTTCATCAGAGTGTGTATATCTATGCATGACTGAGAGCTGTGAAGGACTGAAGCATAGTGGTCACCTCAGGATTTACTGTAGTTGTCCTCATCTTGACACTGACCTCCCTGCAGGAACATTCTTCTGCCTCTCTCCCCCTCTCCAGACTTTTACTGTGTCCTGCAAATATCCAATTATTAACAAGGAAATAAGGCACTGTGTTGTTCACAGTCAATAAATCAGTGTGTTTCACAGGAAAAAGAATAAAAAATCTGTGCATGAAACCAGGATTTTTAAATGTAGAATAGGAAAAAAAATATTTGACAGATTCAGGTCTTGCAGTGACAGAAGAAGGTATTCATTAGAGAGGTTATAAGGCACCACTGGGATGAGAAAAAGTGTATTAAAACAATGGCTTTTTTTGATTCTATACATAGTCCATAACCAAACAAATAAGCAAAATACAAAGGTCATTTATTTAATTTTCATGTCCTTATTTTTTCACAGAAAAATCCTGGAGTTTGATGCTTTCTTCTCCTGCTGTCACAAATATATTCTAATGGCATTTTAGGTTTTACTGCAGTGCAGCATGAATTCTTCTGCCTACGTGTGTTCAGCAACAAATACAAAACAGGCCAGATCTGCAGTAAAAACACTCTTACAACCATATTTGACTCTTGTATTTACAGCAGAATTTCAATCAAAGCAAGCAAGCTCACAAGACTGAATCTAATTTTCTCATATCACACAGAGAGCTCAATGCTCCAGTGCCCACATTTTGAGGAAAACAAATTTCAAGGATTTTATAGACCAGATCAACTCACATATAAATGGTACAATTGAATAATGGAGTAGTTAAGCCAGTTCAGATGCAAGCAAGTGTGCAATAAGATTTGCAGAGGGTAGGCTCACACAAGTGCATTTACAAACACAGATTTTTTTCTATGTAGACAAAACTTTGCTTCCATAGATTTATAGTAGATCTCAAATGTTTCTCTAAGGCTCTTTGATTTCAAGAGAGAGGGAAGAAATAAAGAAATAAAGTCTCTTCAGCACTCCTGTTTCATCTCTGCGTGCACCTCCAAGTCTTTGCTTTATTCAAGTAGTTACTTGTGTCACTGACATAAACTCCAGCTGGACACAGAGCACCAAGAGCCAAATAATTCTGCCTGTAAGACCTCCTACCCTCACAAGATTGAAGCAGGCAGCACAATGCCAATAGTTAACCTTGGCTATGTAATAACCATAGGTAGTTGGGCTACAATGACACTGCCATGATGATGTGGCAGTTAACAACATAACATGAAGAGCTAACATGAAAAAGGGCTAAGAGCTTAATAATTTGGGCTTTTTTCCACTTGTACTAGCTGGCATAATGAAAGCTATAATGTCTTCCTGCAAGCTTTGTCTATCTTATATGCACCTTTAGATGAAAGAACAGCCCAATCAATAAACACTTTCTAGCGAATTTGTGCCTTCGTTTGAACATTCCTTATTACTGCCAGGTTTTCATGTATGTTTCATATGAGGGAACTGCTCTTTGTTACACTCATTCCACAAAAGGTATGGGATGCCTTTATAAGGTGTAACTGACTGAAGGTTATAATATGAAGGGTTTAAAAGTTGCTTACAAGATATGTTTTGTGTGGATGAGAGGACTTGTCCAGAATTTCATAACCCGAGTAACAATCTCCTTGAAAGAACATCTAGTAAGGTTTAATGGTCTCTGCTAAGATTCTCTTTAATTTTCCCCAAAGTCTTCTACTCACAGTAAATGTTTTGTTGTTATTATAAAGGAAAAATTGGATTTTGCTTGCATCCAGAAGACAAAGGAAATAAAAGTAAGCAACAGGAATGTTAACCTCCATTTCTAATTCCCATTTCCTATTGTATTTCTTGCATATGTGAAAGAACTCAAGCTGTTGACTTGCACTTCTGAAGCAGGTCAAGGAGAGAAATGTGGAAAAGCTGCTATAGGGAGCAGGAGTGAATGAGTAATGCCAGACTTGACTTGTATCAATATCAGAGAGGCCGACCTCCATCTTCCTGGAGAGCTGCCACAGGGGAGCTCAGCTGGGATCCTTGACCTCTGTAAAACTTATCGGGTGAATGACCACGGTTTTGTAAAGCAACCATAAAGAAATATAGTCTGTACCTAAAGAGTAGTGTTCATTCCCCAGATCAGGGCAATGAAATTAGGAATATCTACTTAGTTGTATTAGGAAACATTGCCCACTTTCCCTGTGAGTAAAGCACAGGATGCTTTTTTAGTGCTAGATCAGTCAGATCGTGTTCAAGGCACAAGCAGTCCAGAAATAATGTCACCCTCCAGCAAGTAACAACTAAAACTGCAGAATAAATACCACAGATAAATTTGTACACCTACAGCTGTCAGGTGCTGTAAGGTCCCTGAAACACTCAAAAGTGGCTAGTCAGGTGATGTACCCTGAATACTACTTCCCTTACTGATGATAATACCAATACTCTCACTTCTAGATTGAGTTCTCACCATGTTGCACACTGCTTTGTCATTAGTGGCAGGTCAGAAATCTCTTGCTGATTCCAGCTTACTCATCTGTCAGCTTCTTTTCTAAGCACTGTATCATAATGTTTGAGTGCGATGTCTGCAGAAGATTGGAGGGCTGATCCAAGAACATCCATTTTTTGCTTGAGCCATAATGATCGTACCAACATAAGTACCCTTCAAATTCAAGATGCGTTGTCCTTGTATTATGCCTTTGGACAGTATCAACAAAGGAAACACAAAAAACCATACCTGTTATAGAGAGGTATTTGTGTCTGGAATTGTGTAAGAGTTTGTGGATAGACTCTGACATTCGAAAAAGCAATCGTTTTCTGTTTGTGAAAGAACATGTTCCACAGCACAGAAGAGGATATCGTTCCCCTCCTGTTCATCATCCAGAAAGTCTATTTAAGTTTAATTCACCCATTCAAAAATTCTAGTAAAGTTTGAATGGAATTATTTTCAGACATTTTGTCATGGTGCATTTTTCCTCATAAACTTTATGGAATTTGTCCTAAATAAAAGAGTGCCTGCAGTAATCACTGGTTGCCAGGGAGTCTGAAAGAACGATTAACAGTCAGGTGAGAAAAAGCTCAGTGAAAATCAACCAGCAGTCTCTTCTGAGATGCTTGTGTGCTTGACTATTTCTTGCCTAGCACCTACCTGCATGGTTATTCTTCTCATCCTAGGAAAGAACGGAGAAGATTTTCTTAGAAAGGAAAAAGCATAGAAGATAATTCCCTCAAAAACAGAGCAGGAACACGCATTACCTTCTCTGATTTTTGACTGTCATAGTGAGAGATTTGTTATGAAACAGCAATAGCTTTTCTAAAGAGTTGAAAAGGAAAAAGAAAGTAGTTAAGAGCAGAGGCAGAGTCTTAATATTTTGATTAGGTTAGATACTTTTCTCTCTATATGAATAATGAATCAAAACACAAGCAAGAGGTAAGAAAGTTGGCAAGTCCCTTTAGCGATAACAGCAGCAGCTGGCTCACAACACTGTAGCCAAGTCATGGAGTATGACTTTCTCTGATGGACTATGTTTGTGAAAGGAAAGTTTCTTCTGAGCTGAACAAGAAAGGAAGAAAGGTTTGAAATTAACTGGAGTAAGCTGTAAAAACAGAGGATAAGCCAAACTTTAAAACACACCAAAATCAAGGGAAAAACATAATCTGAGCAACCCTCTCATCTGAGGTCGATTCTGAGACACCTTCCTCCTACTCTCCTGCAGACCTTCATTGGTAGCTGGGTTGACTGGATCCCCTACTGCTGGTTACAGCCTGAGCTGGTGCAGGAGCCCTGGACACCCACACCAGTGAGTCTCATCCAGGGCAATCACAGGCAAATAGGTAACAGATGCTTTGCAAAGAACAGCCTACATGATTTAACGTGTTATCTAGTGCGGCCTAGAAGCCACACAACACTACCCATCCCTTCAAAGCAAATATAAGACCTGAAAGAAAAGAAAAAAAGCCTTCAAAATATTAAAGGGTGAAGAAGAAAGCTGCCAGAGGTCATGACTACACATATACAGGCATGATTCTGTT
This sequence comes from Oxyruncus cristatus, assembly GCA_013399855.1. Classification (NCBI taxonomy): domain Eukaryota; kingdom Metazoa; phylum Chordata; class Aves; order Passeriformes; family Cotingidae; genus Oxyruncus; species Oxyruncus cristatus. The sequence goes on along the minus strand of VXAY01000602.1, from coordinate 1,822,991 downwards.
GAAAACAGCCTTCCCCATCTTTCTATGTCACTACCTAATTTCTTTTATCTCCTACTGGTCTCCCTTTTCAAACCATAAAAGCATAGAAACAGATCTATTAGTTAAGAGCCTTGCAGCCTGAAAATATTTTGAACTGAAGGAACTTCCTGAGACTGACACAGTTTTCCATTTAGAAATACAATAGAGACATTTCTTTCAGCCTTTGGAAAATTATTTTTGTTTATTTTCAACCCGAATACTTTTAATTTCATTTGAAATTAAATCAGAGAAGATTGAAAGATTTCACCTCTTTGTTGACCCATTCAAAAGATACACTTAGGTTCTGCTACTCTTATTTTCTAATGCAAACTTCACAGATCAACTTTCAAAAGTCTCTGGTTGACTTCAGAACCTGAAACAACTTATTTTGCAGTGGAATGTAGTACCTATATCACTCTAGACCCAGATGGTTTGGTTTAGGAAGTTAGATGAATCTCCAGGTAGTTAGCTGTGGAAAAGCTGTGCAGTAGAGCATTGATTGGACACTTTCCTTCTTTTTTTTCCATCATCACACACAACAGAGCATAGAAATTCATTACTCTTGAAGGGACATGCATGCCAGTTTGTATTCTTTGCCGGCAATTCTTTTTTTTTTCTGTCACTGTCTGCGTGCCAGAGGATGCGCAGATCCATGCTTCTCAGCCTAGGATTCCACTGCATTTTGAGTCCTTACAGGAAGGTGACCTTAAAAAAGCTCTTGGACAATGACTTGTGATGAAGGAGAGACCTGAAAGAGCTGAGGTTTCTAACTCTGCCTTGGCCATGGTTAATGCCACCAGGGCTGGGATGAGAAGCAGGGCATAACTGCATCTGTGAGTTCACCCACAAAAGACATTGGTGGGTGCAAGGGCAACAGCAGAAGCTTCCAGGCTGGCTGTGGTAGTAGGAGATGTGGTGCTGGATAACACAGTTCCTTAGATCTGTACTGGAAGTGGGGCTGCACGGTACTGGAAGTAGCCTTTCCGCAGGCTACTTTTGTCTCTAGAGTGTGCTGCCCTTGCGGTGTGTCTGTTTATTCTGAAGTCAGACTCTCCGCGCATATTTTGTTCTTGAAGAGGGTCACATTTAGAAAGATTCTTCTTTTTGGTACTGACAAGCTGCCAAAATATTTAGTTAATAGGCTGAACTAATGTGAAGTAACATGAAGGAAAAAATGCTTATGGCAGTCCTGCATGAAAAGTTTCTTTCTGTCACAGCCAGTGAGCAAAGTAACAGTGCAATGGGACAGTCAGTTCTTACAATTTCATAGTTACCAGTTCTGATACAGAGCAACTTGAAGAAAGATCATTTAATGATCTTTAATTAATCATTAACACGGTGGTTTGAAGAAAGATTGTTTTATCTAAATTATTTGCTCCTCAAACCCAAGAAAAAAGACCTGTACAGGTTGGAAAGGAGGGTGAACTTTTTGCCTTGTGTATCCAGATTCCTTAAAGTCATCAAAGCATTGCTTAATGTACCCTGGTGCTGTCTTTCATAGTGTGAAAATCTGGAGATATTACTATGGAATCTCAAAAATGAAAAAATGTTAAAAAGTCAGCAGAACACAACTCTTAATCCTACATCCCTGGGACTTCACAGCAAAACTCATCTGTTCCCATGATGAAAGCTGAATAGTTTTTCTACCAGCACCAGTGTTTTCTCATCAGATTTACAGGGAAAGATTGATTTTTTGGAATCCTCTAAAAAGCCCTGTAACATTTCAAGGTTAGAAGTGAGCAACTGCTAAAAAACCTTGGTCATTAAGATAGTTACACACAGAGAAACATTTACCCATGACGAGCTGTAATTATTTAACTGACTACTCAGATGTCAGGCACAACCAGAAGACACTGCAGGGATAGGACTGCCATCATGCCAGCACACCGCTGGCAGTGTTGTGCTCCATGCCAAACCCCATGAAGGATTGAAAGTGGAAATAAAGACATCCCAGAAGTGATAAGGTTTCCTCACAATCATAGAAACCACTGCTGGCAGCAGTGGTCTCCTAATCCTTCCTAATACTTTCTCCACTTTGAATGAATTGACCTCGTATTTGCTTTCAATTCTTGCCTACTGGCTTTATTAGTAATTTATTAACATTTATCTATTATTTATATATATTAATTATTGATAATAACTAATTTATTAATTGGATTTTCTCAGTGAAAAATTGCAGTAGATCAACATTCAACTTAAATACGACACAAAATATTTGCGAATGGAATAGTAAGACCAAAGAAGCGAATGTTAGGAAGCAATTATTAAAAAGGTATTTAGAGTGTAACCATAAACCACATGAATTGTTTATTTGCTACAGAATTCACTCACATAGCAATTCCTTTGATTAAATTTTTACTTTGGTTGGGTCCACATAGCAATCCCAATGCTTTTCATGTAGTAATCTAACACAGCTCAAAGGTCCAATACTGCAGTGAGGTGCTCATGAACAATTTATTAATTGGTTACTTTGCAAGATTATATACACTGTTGAGAAAAACATACATGTTTCTTAGTTTAGTAGTTATAGAGTGTTCTTCTGCTTGTATTCCAGAGGCTCTAAATCACAAGGCATACTGGTAATTACATTTTTCTTTTCCCAATATTTCTTTTTCTTCAGTTATATACAACTTTCAACTTCATTCCTTAAATTCTTGAGTCCTGCCACTATTACCCCTGTACCACCCCCAGGCACTGACAGAGTGGTTTTATACGAATTTAGTGCTCCCTGAGAGGTTTGTCCCTGACAGCCTGGAAAAACAAACTCCTCTTTTATTCATTTGGTTAAATGCAGCATGGAAGAAGGGCTACAAGCTCCCTGAATAGTCCAGCAGGAGATGAGAGGATACATCCTTAATTTTCAGTTTCATTTTCTAAATATCTTTGATGACACATCCACAGTCCAATACTTTGCTATGAGAGTGGTTTGTGTTACGGACATAGGGAGGTGAGTCAACTTACTGGTTATTTCAGTCCTAAATGGCCTTTATTCTCTACCAATAATGACTGAATTGGATCCATGGACCTCGTTCCTGTTCTTGCACCATGGGTAAATGTTTCATGTAAAGCAGATGAGGTGGGATACTCAGGGTTTGTTTATGTGAGTGGTGAATCAAATTAGCCCATTTTGGCAAATTATTTAAGGACTGGAATGTTTTCTATTGTTGTGTATTTAGAAGCTGGCAGAACCGAAGTCTGCATCCAAATGACATCCTTATTTATTCCCTTCTGTAGGCAAACTTTAAACAAGACCAAAGGTTCAATTCAACCTTAAGGCATGTGCACAGACATCCTCTCTCCACTTCCCTCTTCCTCCCCAGTGACTTAATTTAGCTTTTAAACCAGAATAAACAACAAACCAGAGAGAGCTGTCTATACATTGAGAAGAAGGTGAACAAAGCCAGGAGACTCTTCAAGGCAGCCTTAAGCAACCATGTAAGCAACAGAAAGGACTTGGCTGGATGGGGCTTTGACCTTTGAAGCTGTGACTCCATGACATTCCACTGCCTCTCAACCACTTGCAATTCCTCTTAAATTCTGGCGTGTACTCCTTTTAGCTCTCTTACAGTTTTCCCTAAAACAAAAACCCCATAACTGATTCCGTATAACCTCCTCAAGAGCAATCAATAGTGCCTGAAATGTAATGCAGCATTTTGTTAAGCTTGCAAGTGGAATAGCAATTATGTGGAGCCAAATGCAAGGGCCAGGGCTGGTTTGCCACTTTCAGATATGAGTGGAGAAGGTTTCCCTCACATGCTAATGTGATGTGTTGCAACTTTAGGCTTGATCTTGATTACTATTTAAAAGCATATTATTGGAAAGTATTAGCAGGGCCCTTCTAACCCTACAGACAAGTGCGGAAACTAAAACACATTACTGCTGGACAAATTCCATTAGAAATGCAGTAGCTAATACCTGGAAAAGCACAACATCCTAGTCTCTGTGGTGCTTTAGAATGCGTTCCTTGATACTTCTAATTTGCATTTAGCGCTAGAAAAGAAACACCTTGTTGCCACTTCCCACCCCAACCAGACCCCAGCTGCTCAGGAGGCTGAAGTCGATGAAGGCTCTGTAGAGACACCAAGACAAATTAGAGGGCTGGGCAATCACCACCCATATGAAGGTCAACAAAGACAAGTGCTGTATTCGGCACCTGGGACGGGACAACCCTGCATGTACGTACAGAGTGGGGAACAAGATGATGAAAAGAAGCCGTGGGGAAGGGGACCTGGGAGTCCTGGTCAGTGGCAAGTTGAATATGAGTCAGCAGTGCCCTGGCAGCCAGGAGGGCCAACTGTGTCCTGGGGGGCATCAGGCAAAGCATCACCAGCTGGGCAAGGGAGGGGATTGTCCTGCTCTGCTCTGCCCTGGGGCGGCCTCACCTTGAATATTGTGGCAGTTTGGGGCACTGCAATATGAGAAATATACAAAGTTATTAGAAAACATCCAAAGGAGGGATATGAAGATGGTGAAGGGTCTAGAAGGGAAGCCATACAAGGAGTTGCTGAGGTCACTTGGTCTGTTCAGCCTGGAGAAGACTGAGGGGAAGCCTCATTGCAGTTACAAATTCCTCGTGAGGAGGAGAGGAAGGGCAGGCACTGGTCTCTTCTCTCTAGTGACCAGTGACAAGATCTGAGGAATAGCAGGCAACTCTGTCAGGGGAGGTTTAGGTTTGATATTAGGAAAAGGTCCTTCATCCAGAGGGTGGTTGGGCACCGGAACAGGCTCCCCAGGGTAGTGATCACAACACCAAGCCTGACAGAGTTGAAGAGGCGTTTGGACAATGCTCTCAGGCACATGGTGTGACTCTTGGGGATGGTCCTGGGGAGGGCAAGGAGTTGGACTCAGTGATCCTTATGGGTCCCTTCCAGCTCAGGATATTCAGTGAGTCTGTGATTCCTGGTCTTCAGAAGCCCTGCTCAAAAGGGAGCTCACATCAAAGCACAGTCTCCCCTCTGCAACGTGCTGCAGGGCCAGACACAATGCTGGGAATCCTGAGGTTGTGGAAGATGTGGGCTGACAGGAGGAGAGAGGTGCTGCCAAGCCTAAAGATGACACAGAGGTAGAAGCAGAGACTGAACAAGAAAAGTGAAAGTGGCAGATCCTAACAGAACTTGCTCATGATTTATACTGAAGGTTTTTCTCATGGTGCAGCATCCAGCCCCTCTTCACTCTCATGCCATGCTCCCTCCTTGCATGCTCTGTTTAGCAATGAAGTCACTGACCTTTTCGTTGTCCTCATAATGCTTTCAAGGATTGAATGTAGGCTGTTTTCATCTCCCAACTGCTGGCAGTCCTTTTCTTGCTATTAACCATTTTGGGTTTATAGAAATTTTATAAGTTTGCTTCTGGAGGCAAGGAATCAGCGGAAAGAGGATAAGAGGTATCAGAAGTTGGCATTAGGAGATTACTATGAAAAAAAAAAAATGAAGTGGGAACTTAGATTTCTACTTAGGAAAAATCACACAGGAAATGTCCTTCCTGAGGGCAGGTGCAGGCTGATTGGTGCTACCAGATGTGGGTTTTCTGACACATAATGATTTATTCTCCAAGATTTACACCATCTTGGATCTCCTCATGGTCTAATGTTTTATCTCCTGGAGACATTGTACCCAAAAAAAGCTTCAGAAGTTCCCTCATGGGTTTTCCTGATTTCTAACTTTGGATTTGTCTATGAGGAGGTATAAAAATCAGAGTGTATTTTTCAGCTATTTTAAAGGAGGCATTAGGGAGAAAAGCAATTATTAAAATATATTATCCCTGTGAAGTGAGAAAAAAAAAAGGGGGAATAGAGGGTAAAAGGAAAAAAAAAAAAAAACAAACTCTAAACATGTTCCAGAACTGTCATGAAAAAGTAAAAAAAAACAAAAGCATTTACATTATGTAAGCTAGAGCTAGAAAAAATTGCCAGCAAAACCCAAATTTTTGTTTTCTCATTGCTTTTTTACCAGGAGGTGGGGCTGTTAAGCACTGGATTTATCCAGCAATGCACTGAAAAACTGTGGGTAAAATGAAAACCATCTTTCTCTTCCTTTTCCCTTTGAAACTCATTGTGTAAATGTGAATGAAAAGCATGAACTTTCTACATATTTTAAGCTTTGATTTCATAGTCTGATTCAAAAATTGAAATAAATTTAAAATTATTTTGAAATGGTTTAAATGAACTGCCTCTTGGAGTGAATTAAGTACCAATAGCTAATTAAGACATACATTAACTTGGGAGACTGGAAACCCCGGGAGGTTTGTAATTATTACTATTCCCGAGTTCCTATTGAGTCTATTTCTAGCATAGCTCTGCAATTCAGTTACCAGGATTAAGTCACAAAAGAAATCACAGGACACTGCAATGTGGCTAATTACTTAATAAAAAGATAAACACATTTAAGGTCACCTGATTCTAATTCTGACAAGCTGCCACAAGGGATGAAAGCAGCTTTTCTAAAGTAAAGAGCCTGAGCTGAAGGAAGTGCTTATTTTTGATTCTTCTGTGGCTCCTGCTTTCATCACATCTGAGGGAGAAGTTGTAGAGCCCTTGGGATGGGGAGGTGCAGCCAAAGGAAGAAAACGTGACACAGCAGGAAACCAGGGGCAGGCCTAAGCCCTCACCTTATGCCCCAGCCACTGAGCCAAGATGCCTCAGGATGGCAGTTCCACTTGCCTCTCTTCATTGTCAGAAGTGCCATGTAAATGGTGAAGATGCTCTTCGTCATAAGATACATGTCATGGGCCTACCACTGCTGGGACAGACTTGAAACTAGGATAATTTAAAGGGATTCTTGTCCCCATCATGCTGGATTGCAAGGGCTCATCTAATGTATCAGGAAATTTCATTATCACACTGAGCAGATCTGCTTCTGCACCTGCAAAGAAAACATTTCTGACAGACATTTTCAGAGATTGTCTGTCCTTTCCCTGTCCTCCACCTTCTAGTGGAAGGTGTCCTGGCCTGCAGCACAGCGGTTGGATTAGATGATCTTTAACGTTCATTCCAAACCAAACCATTGTATGATTCTATGATTCAATAAATACCCTGGCTACCTCCCACCCTGAAACAAAGCTAAACAAAAGACCTGAAGTCCACAGGGTGGATCTTATCAGACATCCACTTTGGCATTCCAAGATTCCCTGCCTGGTCACAAGACTTAGTTGGATTCCCAAACACCTGCCACTTTAGAGGCGGCCCTAACCCATTCACAACCTAAAATCACAGTCAGGAGCTGACTAGCTCAGAGAAGGCCATCAGGATATACCACCAACATGGTATATATATCAGGGAGATGTGGCTCACTCACCAGGCAAGGGGAGTCAAGAATTATTTCCAGCTACTGGTGTGATTGAGTTCAGGAGTAATGATGGATCTTTGCGTCCTGCGGCAGGCACAGCTTCTGCCAGCTCATCCAAATGCTTCCTCCCACTCGCAGCACAGTACTTCCCTCTCCTCCAAGATGACTCATGCTACGTTCACTTCCATCCACAGCCCGGTGCCTGCCAGGCATTAGGACTAAAGCACAGTGAAAATATAGCCTTGGGTGTCCTGGAGAGTTCTACCAACAGGGTATGGAGGTAAATGAAGTCCCAGTTATTTGCTCTTCTCCCTCACATCATTTGGGTACCAAGCAAGTTGGAAACTTGTGAACAAGAGGAGTTTTTTTTCATAGTCAGCTGTGCGGTGTTGTACCCTACCTGGAAACTTTGAAGTTTTCAATCCCAAAGGTTTTGAAGACACTCGGCATATATGTATGAATGGTAGTTTCAAAAGTTAAAAATAATAAATTCAAATAAGTGTTCCCTTCCATAAGTAATGAGCATTAAGTAAACAGTGAGAGTTTTTGTTTCCATATAAAAACATCAGGAGCTGGCCTATTAAAACCTCCAGAAGGGATATAACAAACTTCAGTGATTTTAATATTTCTCACCATTAGGAAGGAAGGGACTGTGCAGAATAGAAGTTTCAACTCTTGGGCTCACAAATCACAAATTTAATACTTTAGTGGGCAAAGATTTCCTTTGTTATCTCAGATTTTTCACTCTATTTCTAAATGCCCCATTCATATCCCGATGCCGTATATACCCATCTACCATAACATGCTGGGGATGTAGAGTCACAGAGACACAGAATCACAGAACTGTTAGGGTTGGAAGGGTCCTCGGGATATCATCCAGTCCAACCCCCCTGCCAAGGTAGGGTCACCTAGAGCAGGTTACACAGGAACTCATTTAGTGGGTATGGAATGTTTGCAGAGAGGAAGATTCCACACCCTCTCTGGTCAGCCACTTCCACTGCTCTGCCACCTTCAATATAAAGAAATTCTTCCTCATGTTGAGGTGAAACTTTTTGTGCATTAGTTCATGGCCATTGCTCCTCATCCTGTCCTTGGGTACCACTGAGAAGAGTGGCACCATCCTCTTTGCACCTGTCTTTGAGATATTTATATGCATTAATGAGATCCTCTCTCAGACTTCTCCAGACTAAACAGGCCCAGCTCCCGCAGTGTCTCCTTTTAAAAGAGATACTCCAGACCCAAAATCATCTTTGTGGCCTCCACTGGACCCTCTCTGGTAGTTCTCTCTCTCTCTGGTACTGAGGAGCCCAGAACTGGACACAGTACTCTGGATGTGGCCTCACTAGGGCCAAGTAGAGGGGGAGGATCACCTCCCTCGACCTGCTGGCCACGCTCTTCACAATGCAGACAACTGAAAATTTAATACTAATACCTGGGAAGCATCAACACTCTAAAATCCTGGTATACACCTGTGAATCTCCACTCCTTGGTCCAAGACACAGAGTGCAGTCTGCACAGGTCAGCAACAGAACAAGGTCAGGACACATTGACATACAAGAATATCTTGGATGACCTTGACCAGAAAACACGTAGAATTATCTGGCCAGAAATATTAAATTCCTATCATAAAACACACTGGATTGTGGGAGGGCAAAGTCATTAGCAATTCTGAGGAGGAGAGATATTATTGCAGTAATAATAAAAGCTGTAGATGGGAGTTTTACTGTGGCTTCAATGGAGCTGGAGTGTCATCCTATAGCACTGAACTCAAGTTAGAAATCTTCTGTATAGCACATACTTGACTGACTGTTGTGCATTTCTCTGCTCCTGATTTGAAACAGGGCAAAATAATTGACTTATAAATTAATTATTAATTATGAGCTACTGAATTCTTAGTTATCACTAGTCACATGTTTTTCTTTTTCTTCTTTTTCTTTCTTCTCATGTTCAAAATACAAAAACCCAATAAAATCAGAACCTTTTCTGGTTTCCAGTATTTTTTTTTCCCCTCCTAGGTAGCAGCAACTTTCTTGTCCTGAAACTCTGTCTGAAATTTCACAGTCATTTGATATTAAAATTTGACAAACTGGAAACATTAAAGCTGAATTATTAAGTAGTTTGAGGATACAATTTATTCTACTATAAAGCAGACTCATTCTAGTAGGGAATGTTTTGCAGTAGATTTACTCTCTGTGCTTAATATACTCATTTGTTTCTTAAAAGTTACTTGCAGCTTAAATAATTAACCACACTTTATGCTTGACATTGCAATATTCTTCTCTGCATACAGACATGGCTGAACTGATTTGATTGTGACATCTTCTGGGTAAAACTGCTGTTTTTTCAGCCTTAAACATGACTGAGAAAATTAACAGGTAAAAGCAATAATATAATGAATCTCATTCAGGCAAGAGAAGGGGTGTAAGGTATAAACAAATATTTGCATTCTGATTTTATTTGAATCTGTCATTTTTTATGATGGAAATAATAGAAGAAAACACATGAATTGTCACTTCTGGAACCTTCAAATGCAAATAATTACAACCTTTGTTCAACACAGAGGTTACAATATTATGACTTCTATCACCTTTGTCTCCCTAATGAATTAGGACAGTAGATGTCCATAAATTCCCAGCTCTTACGGTCATGCTTATTTCCTGCAAGGGTCTTTCAAGCAACAAAATTTACAAATATATATTGTAATTAATCTATGAATTGGGAAGGCACAAGGTCTGGTCAGGATGCTGTTGTCTTCCCTGTGCCAAAAAGCACAACTCTGTTTCAAGCAAATTTTCTCCCCAGTTTGAAGTTGATTGTAATGTCAGTGGCCATGAAAAAACCAACAAAAAGCCCAGCTATGATGAGTTATGCTGTATGCAGAAAGCACAAATGGAAAGGTGACAACCTCAGTCAAAAGACAATGAAAGGTCAAAAAGCATAGCAGATTCATTTTAAACATTCTTACAGGGTACAAGTAGTGAACAAAAAATTACGGACACTAGAAAAGTAGCAGAAAATGTGCTCATGACCAGAATTCAAAGATTTGTTTGATTTTCTTGTGCCAACCTGGTCTTGCAGTCCTGTATACTTTTATGATGATCACTTATTATTTCAAAAGTTTTGTAATTGTTCCCAGCATGGGAAACAGCACAGTATGACACAAATTGGCACAAGGGCACACTGAGATCCTATCCCAGTTTCTCAAATTTCAGATGAGCTCAGATGAGATCTCATTTGGAGCTCCTCTCTGAAGACAGCACACCTCTGCTCATACCATCAATCTATTTCTTAGTTCTCCCTACAGCATGGGATCTTTACATTGATGCCTTGCTTTAACACCTTCATCTATGCAGCAGCACAGTTCAGAGGTGCTTCTGTTCTGTTGGGGTGCATAACGACTACTGAACCCATAATGGTGAAATAAATCCCAATAAAATGAATGTAAATGCTCCTTTTAGCTTGAAGGATTTAATTAATTATTTCAAAAATAAGATAAGCATGGATAGCATCTTTTTAATTGCTAACTTTTCAGTATTGTCATATAACTGGAACTTCTTTTGTGTCCTGTGAAACATAGTTGAAAATATCTCTCTAGAGGGAGTAAAATTTTTGGCTTGTTTAACCATGAAAAGCCCATCTCAGGACCTTTCCCGTGCTGAAACATTCATTGAAACAGGGCTTAATTTTAATGTGAAGAAATGGAAAACAGCTTTTATTTTTACAGCTGTTGCATGGCTGGTGCATATTTCTGTATTGATATCAGCAGATGTTATAGTGTGGTTCTATCTGCTAAGGCTGAATAAATGTTTAGTGGATGATGGGTATGAAGTTCATGTTGTAAATGTTGTTGTAAATGTTACTAGAACATGACCCAAAAAGAGTGTTATAGATGGTAGTACATTATTTGCTGTATGTATGTATCTGCCTCTTGCTTCTCCAGTGAATAATTTAGCAAGGTATCTCTTCCCTATTCACACCTTCCAAACGTACTTCTAGTTGTAGATATAAAACCATTTTAGTTCACCTTTACACCTAGTTCACTTATTCTGTTTCATTGATGCTGATGTAACCCAGGAGACATGCCATTTTCTTCTTCAGAGTTTTATTAGATTTACAGAGGTAAACCCAAGAATTTTGCCCTAGACAGGATTAGATTCAGAGTAGGCTTGTTGCTGAATAAATAAATCTGTCTTCAGTTTAGTTTTTTCAGTTAGGTGGACACAAAGAAATCTTGCTCTCTATTCTTTGCAAGATCAGGTATATTTATCCATTACCATGAGAAGCTTTTTTCTCCTTTACTGTTTCAGAATGACAGAAGCCTTTCATTTTTTAGAAGAGCTAAACACCATTGAAATAAAAACCAAAATCCAACAATAAAACTTAAAATCTGGAGAGGTGAAGGCCTTTTCCCACCTTCTGCAATATGGACTTGGTGTCTTACACATAAAAGAGAAAAAATAGCCTTTGAAGAAGGCAAACATGAGGAGGAGGAAGCTGTAGAAATCAGACTTGGCCAGCTTGTACAGCAGAACAGAACTTTGTGGGTGTTCATACTTTCCTGCACCAAAAATGTAACCCACAAAATAGGCACCAGTCCCTGCTCTCACCCCAGCCCTCACTTCTGTTTCATCCACCCCTGCTCAAGAAGAGCAAACAGAAACACCAACTGCTTCAGAATAGTAGCACATTTTAGGGTGGTAGAAGATAGGAGATACAAAGCAGAGGAGGAGATTGGACTTTGCAAAAAAAAATCAGGGAACCAGAAAATCTGCTGAGTAGGCTTTAAGTTGTTCTGGTTCGTAACAGAACAACAAAGACATAGGAGATGTTTGACAGTTCCCTTTCTGCTGGTGAGATACATCATCTACTCAAATTCCTCTACCTCCCTATTACTTACGTAGTTTGCTTTCATGCAGTTTAATTTGCTTGATTTAATTTGCTTGCCTTCTCATAGTCCTCAATCTTAATTCTTTTTACAATAAAGCCCCTTTGCATTTCCTTGGCTTTATATAGGGGACTTATATTCTATATTTGCATTGATTTTAAGGAACTCTGCCTTATCAGAGTACTGAAAACAATAGTTTAATGACTCTGAAAATCTGTCTCCATCCACTGCGTCTGGTTTCCTTTACTCTCAAGATCTCTGGCACAGGTGTGTTACTGTTCTCCAAACCATGCGTAGTTGTAGTGTCCTCAGTGAAAGAGCTCTGAATTATCAGGAGAGCCTGAAGTCATCTGTCAGTGGGGAAGGTTGCTGAGGCACTTTCACACCTACTAAGTTGCAGTGTGGTCATGTTGGGATCACATTCCTGAATCACATGGAGTCCACATGTGAGCATGTGATACTGCATGACTTGGCTTTCAATGATTTAGAAAGGGATAATGTGTGATCAGTGTTCTGTAATTTTGGAACATGAAAAACTTTTACTCACATGACAGGCTAGAGAAGAACTTGAGAAGCAGAACTCGTGAACTTTGCCATAAGCACTTCCTGGCTGAGGAACTTCTCTATTCCTACGAAGCAATTGTTTGCATGTAGCTTGCAGGTGTGCTTCCTGAGTGACCAGTTCCTTGCTGAGTCTATTGTCTGGATGCCTGGTTATCATCTCCTCTTGGGGAACAGAGAAATGATGGATGTTGCACTTAGAGACAGCATGAGATCATAGGAGCTCCCTGCTCATTAGTGTTTTTCAGACCAGAAGACTATGCTATTCTTACCCTGCACTTTTATAAGCCAGGCTGTTTCTTTCAGATTTCTTCTTTTGGTTTTGGTTCCTTTTTTTTTTTTTTTTTCCCGTTCCACATTCTTATGTTGATTTTTAGTAACCTCTCTAAAATGTGTTTTATACCTCCTCAGCAATGTTCCCTTGCTTGTTCTGCCCTTAATATGGATTATTCAGTTATTTTTAACTTTTCTCAGGGGGATGTGCCGTGCTGTGTTTTGCCCAACAAGAAGCAAAGAATGACTTTCATATTTTTCTGTGTATTTTTTCCTTAAATAAAGTCAGGACATATAAGGAATTAAAACAGGGCAGTAAAACATAAACTTTTGACACTAGAGAGATATGGACAGTAGAAGCACTTTAACTGGTAATATAATGGCAAAGCATCCATGGTATGGATACAACTGTACTCTAAATATTTGTATTTGCTACCGGTAAAGGGAAATAATCCACAAGGAAGGCTCAGATCTGTTGGGTTAGGGTTTTTTTCTGCATAATATTATTAAGATTTGTTGAACTTCTGATATTACTTGGGTGACACACAAGTTGAAAAAAATCCACATGAAGATTGGATTTCTGTGAAAACAAATTGAAAATAATTTTACTTAACAAAATAATAGTGAAATTTAAGTAAATATAAATCATATCATGTAGATATGACATATCTACAATGTCATATCTACATGCCATACAACAATGCATGCTACTGTTATCTAGAAGAGCTGTGTAAAGAAATGTGAACACAAAATGCAAAGAAAAATTCTTGAGAGAGAAATAACTAATTTTAGTGCAGAAATCTTACCTGATTTGTCTAAGTTCAAGAAACTGAATTTCAAAAATATTTTGATGTCTCAGACAGGGACGTTTACAGTCCCATTCTTCAAGGACAAAAGAAAGTATCTGGGGTACCAAAACCATCTTTTTTTACTTCAATCAATATTCTGAAACATTTAAATCCATAAAAGTGTAATTGGATATGATCACACTATTTCCTTGCAATCTAAATAAGGCAAAGATTATGTTTATGTCTGCTTAGCAATTAAGTGGTTTATTCTAAATTTTTTCCCATCTAAAGCCTTGACTCAGCTGTTTCTCATGCTTCTGATATTGTCTGATCCTAGCAATTTCTTAGTCTAACTACCGGACCTGTACTGCTTTATGTGTTGCTCTCATGTGCTCATCTCATACTCTTACCCATTATGTCAGAAATGTTTGTGATATCCCCTTTTCCATATTATTATTTTAACCTAAGATTTTGGATTAAATTATGGATACACATAGGTCCTTCTCTTGGTACATCTCTTTCAGTGAGTAATCACATGCTCAGATCCAGACCAGAGTACCTATTTCAATCAAAGCTTGTCATGTAAGTCTCAAAAGTCTTCTAACTTATCCTCTTTGGGGCTAATTTAGTCCACTTAGCCTAGCAAGGATTTAACAAGCTACAAGGGCTTAATAAATTTATTAAATTTAACACATCGACTGAGCTTCAGATTTTAACAGAAAAATTAGTGACAAAGTGACAGAGATTCTTCCAACACAGCAGGTGTTGTCATATCATCACCACCCTTCCTTGCCCACGTGGCTGATCAGAGGCTGGGTTTACTAGAACTGATTGAATGGAAAAGCTGATACAGACAGAATGGCAAAAGGCAAAAAGTAGACAGCGCTAATTTATGCAATTAAATTAGGTAAATTCTGGAGCACGTTATGGTTTTGATACTACATTGCTTCCACCTAAGTCTGAGTCAACCCTGGGAACGTCCATCAGTTGCGATCTGTCAAAGTCAGGGTTATGAAGGTGTATCATTCCTGCACTAAAAAGGGCAGCTACTGGGATCATTTGGTTTGCTGCTGGAGATGTTTTGTGTCACTGGGCCGAAGTGCAGCATTGTTAGCATAGCTGTGTACAAACCAGGAGAACTTTGCTGCTCTATTATACAGTTCTGCTTGGTCCACTGAAGCACTCAGAAGGTGGAGAGACTCATAGGTCCTTCATGCTGTTTGTAGATCTGGTTTTATCTTTACTACTCTTCAAAAAGTCTGGAGATTTTATCTGTTTTAGTCTATGAGATAGACAATGTGGTGTGGTCAAAACTCATTATTATTCTAACCATTAATGTTGTGTGGCCTGAAGAAGAAGGATTTCTTCCCTCTGGTAACATCACTTCAAGCCCTTTCCATTTTTAGAAGGGTAGGTCACACAGGAGATAAGATCTTTGCTACTGCAAAGCTGAGTATTAACAGTCCTCAGAAGATATTTCATCAGCTGCAGTGAAATATTTGCTAATTTCCTGTCACTCCATCGTTCTCCACCAGTTATTGGTAATCCTTTTGACAATCATGAGGGAGATCTACACTTAGAACTGAAGACACAAAATTACAGGAACTCAGAGAGAGCCTCTGAGTGAGGAAACTACTGCTACCTACATGGAGGTCTAGTTGTTACTCATTTACAAAGCATTAGTGATTTTTTTTTATTTCAAATGATTTCAAATTTGCTTTAGTGGGAAGAATCAGAACATGCCTTTACAACACGGCTCAGAGGAAACGTTGATAAAGAATTACATTTCCCCACTAAAGTCTAGGAAAAATTGTGGTTTCCAGGATAACCACCCCAGTTCCTTGGCTAATGTTGGTGCTGCTCTAAGACATGGAGATAGAGTCCAAAAGTCCCTCAGGTAAACACTCGCCAGCAATCTCTGTCCCTACCAAACTCCTCCTTACTTTGCAGTCTCCCTTGCCTCTGAGTTGTGGGACAGAGATTTTTTCTGGCCTGTAAATGAACTGTAGCTCATATACATGGCTCCTCTGAGCCATACTTGTGCACGGTGAATCCCAAAGAAGATCATCAAGACCACAGATCTCACCAGGAACATTAGGTTTACTCAGGGAAAAAGCTTAAAAGAGAACCAAATACAACTTCTTACTGGCATATTAAGATACTGATTTGTAAAAAAATAATTTTTAAATTAATATAGTATAAATGGCAAGATATTTAGTATATACTTAGTGTGTATAACACACTTGATAGATAGATAGATGGATGGATGGATAGACAGATAGATAGATTAGATGATAGATAGATAGATAGATAGATAGATAGATAGATAGATAGATAGATAGATAGATAGATAGATAGATAGATAGATAGATAGATAGATAGATAGATAGATAGATAGATAGATAGATAGATAGATAGATAGATAGATAGATAGATAGATAGATAGATAGATAGATAGATAGATAGATAGATAGATAGATAGATAGATAGATAGATAGATAGATAGATAGATAGATAGATAGATAGATAGATAGATAGATAGATAGATAGATAAAATGCAGCAATGATAGCTGCTGAAGGGAGCAAAATCCACTTTTTCAAAGGATCCATAAATACCAGGTAAATCTGTGCACTGATTGTACAAACAGTTCTGTTTGTTGTGCAGGCCTGTGGCATGAGGATGACTCGGGGTGAGGAAGGCTTCATTCCTATGGTTTACATATTTTTTAAAAATGAAACATGTCTCTGTTGTTATCATAATTCAATTGGAAGAATATTAAATGACAGAAATACTTTCCTAATGAATTAAAATATTCTCAAGCATGATAAAAAGGAATTAAAAGAGAGGCAGACCAGTATTCAAAGGGCATGGTTACAGTTGTAGTTTGGCTACTAATGGATATTCTTCACATTAGAATTGTAGTATTTCTCCTGATGTCTAGGAAGGCACAGTTGTGTCCCTGACTGGTGCAACCTATTTCCCAAAGAATAATAGAAATAACTACCTCAGCCCTAAGAGACTTCAGATTTGGAGACATGAACCTCTTTGGACAAGGCATCTTTGAGATTTCTTACATCAGTGTTTAACAGAAGTGCTGTCAGCCCAGTAATAAAGTTGAATCCACACATTTTATATACATTTATACACATGCTTTTTTTTCTGAGGTAGAAGTACATTTTGCCTAATAATTAAACATGACCACCCTGTAAAGGTTCTACATAACTTACAGGCAGGTGAGGCATCTGTCTGCAACAGAGCAAGAAATGGATTCTAATTCTTTGTTTCTTCCTCTAACCACTACACCATGAGCCTGTCTACTAGGAGGAAAGGTTTAGGTGGGAAAATTATAGGGATTAACAGTGAAGCTTCATTTTCCTCTCCTGTGCCCTGCCTAGTTTCCAGGTATACCCAGTTCTGGCAACAAACATGTCTTTCCATAATACTTATTCCTCCCATTCTGTGCACCTGAGATCTGAGATCATTGTGATACAACTTGTTGAACCATATCCGTATTTGACTAACTTTCATGTCTTGGGACTTGTTTAAATGTAAATTGCCTGTTACAAAGGGGCATCCAGTTCTTTTCATTCCTCATGACTTAACTGTTACCTGAGAGAGATGTTTTGGATACGTGTGCGGTAGTGACCGCCAGTCTGCAATAGAAATTATGCTAGACTGAAAAACTCAGAAAAAGGTTTGCAAGGATGATTAGAGGTCTGAGAACTTTCCTTTTTTCTTTTGGTGAAGGACTTAAAAAGCTAAATTTATAAGCTATGTTTGTTTAAAGGAAAGAAGTAAGTACCAGATTTAATCAAAGCCCAGAAGTACCAATGGGGATGGATATTTCTGATGCCATAGTCCAACTTAATATAGGAAAGAAAAGTTGGTAAGAATATGGTTAGGAGCTAGAAGCTGACACCAGACAATATAGTTTTAGACACAATCCTTAACTGAGCAGGAAATGATGAAAAAAAAAAAGACTCCATTTTGCTGAGACTCTAGACTCAAACTCTCCCTGAAAAATGATCATCCAGTGAAAAGCTATTGCTTGTGTTGACCAGGAGCTCAGTTCAGATCAGTGTTCTGTCCTTAAAATTCACAGTTCTCTAAAATGAAGCTTAGCTCATTTGTACAGACCCAGACGAAAAGAGAAGGACAACTCAGGAGACGTAGGATAAATGTGGAATTGGAAATGGAGAGCAGAGTGATGTGATGTACCCCATGTCAAACTGTGGGCGGTAAAACCAAAAATAAAGACAGACTTTGTGTTTCTCTGTCTATTTTTATATTTGTATGGCCATGGAAGTTACTATTATGGCAACTAGGACTTATCAGGAAAGTGTTTTTCTTTTTTTAAAGCCATTGATTTTTTAGAAATAGCAAGCAAACACCTGAAAACTATTCAAAAGCACTGGCTGGAACTCAAAAGTTCTGTTATTATAGGATTTGCAGTTTGGAGTCACTGTGCTCTCAGCAGTTTTTTTAATATGTATGTGTGTT
Organism: Oxyruncus cristatus; assembly: GCA_013399855.1. Classification (NCBI taxonomy): domain Eukaryota; kingdom Metazoa; phylum Chordata; class Aves; order Passeriformes; family Cotingidae; genus Oxyruncus; species Oxyruncus cristatus. The sequence goes on along the minus strand of VXAY01000602.1, from coordinate 1,804,682 downwards.
TTTCCTGATCAGGATGCCCACTTTGCACACTGTGCTTTTCTTCTGCTGCTCTAATTGAGCTACTGCAGTATGTCAGGAGAGTCCCACAGCAAGAGGTACCATATGAAAGATGTGTACAGGTCAGTGAGCCTGAACAGAGAAGGAGAATAACAGAAAGGAAGCAAGTAAACTATGACACCAGGGAGCAGCTTGGCAGGGTTTTAATCAAAATGGTGTCTTCTACCCATTAATATTCAGATGTTTTCTGAATAAGTTCATTTTTAAATTTTCATTAAAAAAAAAAACAAATAAAAACAAAGAAAAACAGAAAAGTTTTTTTTCCACACAGAACATATATTTAAAACTATATGAAAGTGACAAAAAATTCCTTTCTTCAGTTTCAACAGAAAAAAATCAACCAGCTATTCTAGTGACTCTGAGTAGTAAAAAAGATTATGAATTTCAGTGTTTTATCATCCAAAAGCCCAGATATTTATCTGACAGCTCTCTGAGTATTTGATGGGCACATTTTTATTACACAAAGTCTCATAAAAGTCATACTTTCATCTTTGAATATTACTAGCAATCTACTTGCTTTGAAAAAATTGTTTCAAAGCAATTTTTACCGGTCACTATATAGTCAAGATCAGGATGTAGAGAAATAAAGAAATTAACTTTTGTTAATATTATAGGTATAATTCAGTTTAAGAATAAAGGTTACCTCTTGTTTTATGAAAATTAAATAAGATATATGAAGAGTGTCATGGGTTTAGCCCTTGTGCTTTCTGCACAGTGTTATCAACTCATAAATTTTGCTAATAAGTAGGAAGATTTTGCACAGACAAAACAGATCTCCTTGAAATGGGGATTAAGATATATTACTACACAACTAGAACTAAGGGAAAATACTTATATATACAATAACTCTAACTAGTTTTCCTATAATAACAAACATACTTATTCACAAATACCACCCCTTCTTCTCTTCCTCAAAAAACAGTCCAGAGGAAGAAAGAGAAGGGAGAAAAAAAAAAGAGTCTTTAAGGTAACAGTTCCAAACTCTTGCAGTTTGAAGATATCTCTCTCTTTCTCTCTATTGGAATGCAAGGGAGTTTACCTCCCACCTCTAGCCGCTTGTCCATAGTCGATGAGGATTTAACCATGTCATCACCAC
>VXAY01000602.1:1691049-1803071 GCA_013399855.1 Oxyruncus cristatus | reverse complement strand
GAAAGTCTCTTCACTCCAAATCATTTCCACAGGTGGCAGGGGTTTTAGTTTTAAAGTCTTTTCCCCTGCTGGAGGGAGAGAGGGGGGGCTCCCCCTTGCCTCTGCACTCCCTCCTTTTCACTGACCTTGGAGACTCCATCGTTATCTCTTGTTCTCCACCGCTCCTCTCAGGGCTGGAATTTCTTCTGTAACGTCTCAGCCGAGCAGCTTTCCTCTGGAGTTTTCCTCTCCATTCTGCTACATGCCTTGGCCAGAGGATTCAGTGCCATGCCTGCCCCCGGCCCAAGGTCAGGGGAGGAGGGAGCCTGGCCCCCACTCGGGGGGAGGCCCTGCTGCCTCACTCACATCATGGCTCCGAATTTCTTTCTGCCCCACACGCAACAACCACCCTTCTTTTCCAGTTTGTGTTAAATATGTAATTCGGAGAGACGTCACAGAGGTCCTCTATTGGCTACTTAGCCAGAATTTCACCTGGAATCAACCATCTTCTACTCTAAAACTGAGGGGGATGGGCTAAACCATGACAAAGAGCTAAAGATATAAAATAAAGATATCACTGTAAGCAAACTTTCAATTGTCAAGTCATTATATTATTATATAAAATCATGGGGTTTATTAAATATAAAAAGCAAATATAATTGTATATTATATATATCATATATTTATAGATGCTATTAAAGATACGTAATATATAATTCTTATACCAAATAATGATTTGGATATTAGTTACATAATAGTTTCATATGGTTATTAAATGACATTCACATTAAACATTAGCAGACCATTAATGAAACAGTTCTTCATAAATTCTGTTGATTTTGTTGTCAGATGGGAAACTTGCAACTTGATTCAACCTGGAAAAATATTGCACTTAAGTTCCCACGTGAAGAAAGTTATTAATAAATAGATAGATTCAAGTTTCCATGACAACATATTGCCAGGCTGGATCAGGTGGGATTTTACAATAAGTTGTTTTAACAGTTGAATTCAGCATTAAATAGGACCAATGTACCATTAGGAACTGGCTTGAATCTACATAGGAAATAATAAAATCATAGAATCATCAAGGTTGGAAAAGACCTCCAAGGTCATCAAGTCCAACCTTTGACTGAACACCATCACATCAACTAAACCATGGCTCCAAGTGCCACATCCAGTCCTTTCTTGAACACTTCCAGGGATGGTGACTCCACCACTCCCCCGGGCAGCCCTTTCCAATGCTTGACAACCCTTCCAGTAAAGAAATTCTTCCAACCTGAACATGCCCTCGTTCAGCTTCAGTCCGTTTCCTCCAGTTGTGTCCTTAGTTGCATTGGAGAAGAGGCAAACCCCCCACTTGGTTACAAGCTCCTTTCAGGTAGTTGTGGAGAATGATGAGGTCTTCCTGACTATCCTTTTCTCCAGAATAAATGCCCTCAGCTCCCTCAGCCACTCCTCGTATGACTTACCCTCTAGACCCTTCACCAGCTCTGTTGCCCTTCTCTGGACACGCTCCAACAGACAAGGTGCAAACCTGCTGCTTCACGAGGCTCTGCTCAAACAGCTTCACTTACATGGTACAGATGCTGTGAATCCATTCACTTTTTCAACTGGGACAGCCCTGAGACTTGGACCCAGCATCAGCTTGCTTTGTGACATTCTGTAACAAAAGATATTTGAGTATAATGTGGGGTTTGTTCTATTACAGCATAAAACTCCAGCACCATTTCACACAAAGTCCTTTTCACTTCTTACTCTAATGCAGCATCTCTACGGCATTTCAGTTCAGGCAAGATAGAAAGGCTGCTAAACTGCAGAAAAATGCAATCATCTATGGAAATGATGGAATTTGTTTTAGATCCTTACATCTCTTTTGCTACCTGGGTGGTTTATTAGCTTAGTTTCATGTGTTTAGTCTTTGTTTTCCTTCTTAAATACCCCCTGTCCTCAAACACCTTTCTCCCACAGTATATTCATCATCAGCTTCCTGTGGGGGATGTAGGTATTGAGGAAATTAATGGAGGCAGGACTAATGAGGCTGAAACCAGTAACTGTTCAGAGAATAATTGCTTTTGTGACAGCAAATTTGATGGTCCAGATTTCATGGTCCAAATTTACAATTAGCAATAGACTTTATGTGAAATTCACTTAGGTCACCTCGTTATTTCTAAGATGCTTCCTCTCTGTCATGTTTTTTCTCCCTCAGCTACTTTGATGTGTATATTTTAGGGCTAAGGTTGTCAAGGGCTGGCACGGAGACAGCCACGTTTGAAATGGGAAATTAGAGATCATCACAGCACTGAGGCTGAGCTCAGTTGATGGGATTCAGGAATATGTACATCCTAACACAGTTTTAGAAAAAGAGACCACAGTACAGATAATCTTCTTACTTCAGTGGATCTCCATCTGACATAGATCATGTTTCTGTACTTCATCCATCACAAAGAGTCTCTTGTCTTGACTAGAGTCTGAAAAAACTATCTTTGTAATATCAAAGTGCAGTAAATGTATTCTGAACTAATTTGTGGTCATATATTCACAAAGTATGTTGTGAAAGCTTTTTTCAACTGTTATCCAAAGACTTCAGATTTCTGCAGTGTTAAAATTAAACTGGTTATCTTTTTTTTTAAAAAAAAGTAGTTTATTTTTAGAAAACCAAACCAAAACAAAACCCTGCCCCTGAAAACTTAGTTTCTTACCTATGAATAAGGTAAAATTGAGGTTATTTTTCTCCAAATGACCATTTATGTAAGATGTTTTTATCCAAACACTCTTCCCATGAGTATTAAACAGCTTTTTATATATTATTCTCTCTGACAGCTCAGGCCCATGGGATTCTTTCTTACCTGATATGGACCTTGAATAGACATTAGGCCATTATGACAGTTCACTGGTCTGGAAGAGAGAACAGTTATGGTATCCTTTCTACAGCAGCAAATCACTACAGAAATACCTTTTGGTATCAATCTGATTTTACACATTATTAAAACCAATGGTTTGGGAAATTGGAGGGTGAAGGAAAAGTTTTTATAGACTGTGAATCTTTTCTGCTTTGCTGGGTAGGACTTGTTGTACCTAAATTTAATTATCAAACAGTTAGGTGTCCAACCTGCTTATAGTATCTCTGAAGGAGAGAAACATTAGATAACAATTCACCTCTTCTTTTTGAAACCCATTTTAGGGTGGGATTACTAGTTTTTCAGGATGTGCCTGTTGACCTACAAGTAATAGGAGAATCAAAAGCAATAGTTTAGACTAGATGCTCTTTTTTCAGCTAGAAAAAAATTGTGAAAAAAATAGTTTAAAAAATAACCAGTCCATACCATGCTTTTCACCTGTCTTTTGGATACCCCTACATAAATTTTGACTCTGATAAGAGAGATAATGTGACATATAACCTGTTTTTCCAGTCAAGTGGTCATTTTGGAGAGAATTTTTTTTTTTTTTACAGTGCATTTAAACAAAAAAACCTGCAAGATATATCAGGAGTGCCAAATCTGATAGTCTGATAGCTACGAGATTGCTGTAGCTCCACACCCCAGGCTACTCGGGAGCAGGATTGAGCTCGTGTTCCCAGGAAGCACAGATACACAGAGTATATATATGTATATACAACACACCTAAACACATACATCAACTCAGCACTCAAACATAAACAGCACCAATGGCCTCATCCTCTTCTCTTCTCCAGCTGATCAGGATAAAAGCCTGTCAGCGGGAAACCTACATGTATGTGCAATGTAGATCCCTCCCACAGCTGGGATCAGACATTCACCCCAGCCAGCAGTTTTTCCTGCATCCCAATTTGCCCAGTTGTTTACCCCTGAGCATGGGACCCAGCAGTCCTGCTTCCCCACTCCAAGTGCTTTTGCATGTGAATGCAAATACATGCAGGATCACACACTGTGGAAACCACCAGTAACAGGCATTAAACACTCAGCCGTCCTAGGAACTGCCCCTTGAGTCCTCCAGTCTCCAGTTCCCTCGTGTGCAGAGACGTACACATGCAAATGGACCTCTATGGGTTGATCCCCAGACCTTACAGAGTCTCCAGTAGTTGTCTTGGACCTCCTGGTCCCTCTGGTAGCCAACTGTCAGGCCTTCTGGAACCTCACACTGCCCCAGACTTACGACCACTTCAATATCTGCTTCCTAAACTTCTTACCTTCTCACCACTGAGTCCTGTTTCGTACTGCCAATCACACAGTGACACACGAGCACACACGCTCCCATTTCTCCAGTTGCAGTTGTCCAGAAATACGGGCCTGTGACAGTCCCATTCCAGTTGCTGGATCTTGTGCTCTGGGCTCCTCTGAGTATGTGAAGATGATCATTTTATCATATAACCTAAAATATATATCCAGGTTACTTTACCCAGTGTGTTTTGCAGATTCTATAAAAAACAAACCATTTGTCAATAAGATATAGTTGTTTTGGGCATGAAATGTGGCATCTTTATAACAGAGCATGGCTCCTTCTGTAGCCAAAGACCACAATGCCAGACTCAAAATTCAGACTATTGGACAAATCCAACCTAAACAATGTGTAATGTAGATTACTCAAAAAAAAAATGTCCTGCGATTCTAGGTGGCTTCCAGTATGTTTCACTTCAGTTTCACATCTCTTTCTAAAAAACACAGCCTCCTCAGCAAGTTTTGCCAAAGACAGAAGCTGACTTGATTTCTAAAATTATATTAGTGTGTTTGAGGTAGAGTCGTCTCGAATTTCCACAGTTATCAAGGACCATGTTTTTGATATTAACTCCATAATTGCAAGAGCACCAAATTGAATTAAAAGTCAGTATCAGGTCAATGGAGTGCAAAACTGTTATGTTGGGAAACTTCTGAGCTTCAGAAGCATAATGTACTTCAGCTGTGAAAAAAATAAGTTATTTACTTTAATTCAAAAAATGCTGTTGTTTTCACTTTTTCTGATGCTCTTTCCCAATGCAAGTACAGTGCTAAGTGAGATTCGATTAAGGCCTGATTTCATAGCTTTAAATAGAGTAGGTCTTGCCTGGTTGTGAAATTATCATTTATTTGTTAAGTAGACTATATGCTGTTGTACTGGGTGAAGTTAAAATATGTCTTTTTTGTATCAGATTTTTACACTTCTGTAGTAAACCCTATTCAAAGAATATTTTATCATTTTTTTCTCTCTGATTAAAAGAAAATGCTAAAGACTGAGCAGTCAATGACAGAAGAAAGTACTGGTTTATGCTAATGGATATTTAAGGTAGCCCATGAGCTAGAGAGAATTCAGAACTACTGAAAATAAAGTCTCACAGAGATTATGTTAATGGATATTTTCATTTAAAAAAAGGATGGATTGTGATTTTTTTTTCTCACTGAAGTACTGTGTTTACTGAAAAAGTGAAGCAATAAACAGAATTTAATGGCTGATTCTATCTTGTATAACTTAACAGTCTTTTCATAACAAAAATATTACATGAATTTTCATGTATAAGAAATCTAATGTGATCATTATAAATCAAATTGAATAGGCTAAATATGATCAATATACTTGAAGTGCAGAAGCTCCAGAGAACTGGAATTTCATTAATGTGAAGCCAGTGGATCTTTCAAGGGAAACTCCAGAAACTATATAGTAATAGTGTGATGTCCAGTAGATCCTTTAATGATGAGTAGAATTGATGGACACCTGGATAAGCAGTGGGTGTGTGCCAAGGTAGCCTTTGGAAAAGAATTCACCTACTGGGGTACTTTGAAGCCCCAATAAATATGTGGACTCATTAATGCATTTACTTGGACTCCAGAAGATATGGAATTAAATGCCAAAGAAAGGCATTGAGGAAACTCACTAAATGCTCTTACCAAAATTAAGCTGCTGTGATATAAAATAGGAACTCCTTGTCTGGTGGAACAATTTGTTAATTGCTGGGAAAAGGGGGATAACAGTAAGCAATCAGACTTATGGTTCAGGTAGGTCAGTGGAGGAGTTCCCCAGTGCCTGTCTGGGGAAAAGGATGTGAATAATGAGGCAATAAACTTCATTGATGGTATTCAGTGATTTATGATAGGGAAGAAAGGGCAGCTGATGGCTCCTGGAAGATATTACAACACTGAATAATGAAGCAATAGAATGACAGATGACATTCAATGCAGATAAATTTTAAGTGATGTTCAAGCAGTAATGAAGTCCAAACTTTAATGGAAAATGATTGGTTTCAAGTGGATTATTATCACTCAGGAAGAAGACCTGTGGTTACAGTACATAATTCGATCAAAATATTAACTTACTAATAAGCAGTGTCAACAAAGTGGAATATTCAGAATTACAGGAAAAAAAATAAAGAACATAATTATACCACTGTACAGGTCCACAATGTGTCCCCATCTGTAGAGTATGATATTCTCACCCCTGCCCATCTTTATCTCAAAAAAAAAAAAGGTGAATAGAGAGTTTCAGAAGAGAAAAAAGGGTGAGGAAGGGTATGGAACAGGTCTGGAACAGGCTCTGCATCCTGTGTAGGGTAGGCTTTTTCAACCTGCAAACAGTCCAGGAGGATATTAATGAGACCTACAAACCACAGGTATCCTAAAGAAGATGGATGGGGATTGAGTGTTTGTTGTCTTTTGTAGTACAAAACCAAACTACTTAATGGAAATGAACCTCAAGGAAACTAGTAAGTGGCAAATTGAAAAAAAAAAAAAAAAGAATTTAAAGAGAGAAACTTTCACACAGGGTGGAGAATCTGCCCAGGCTACTGTTTACAAGGGCAGCTCTCTGTTTCTGGAAGTCACTGAGTCATCTAAATGGATCTGCTTCTATAAAGAGCTGGAGCCAAGGAGAGTATTTTTGGGAAATATGAGTATTTACTGCCTAATGCCATCTCCAAGATAATAACTGTTGGTAACCATCAGAGATGAAATAGGGAAATAACTATATCTCAGTTCTGACACAATATGCCTATTTTTGTATGGTTATTATCAACTCCAACATCTTGCATGCTGTGGTTAAATGTACATCACAAAGAGGTCATATTTTTGCTTTGGAGACAATACATTAAAGTAATTTAAAAATAGATTAAGGATCCAAGGATCATATTTGAAAAGACTGAAGTCTTTTGAAGAAGCTTCAAAAACTGTCAACCTGTATGTACTTTTTGAGGGTGCTAAATCATTAAACTTTCTTTGCATTTTTTTCTTTTAATTGAGAAAAAAAATATTCTGTTTCTTAACAAAGCAGAAGTACTGAAAATAATGAGACTTTCACATGGATTAAAGATGTTTCTCCAGTGTTCTTTGAAATGAATAAGGTTTGGTGCATTAAGGTACTATGTGCCAGTTGTGCTTCTGCAGCTGCTCCCGAGGACTTGATTCAGTCAACTGCATGTGATTACCTAGCACTATTTCAAATGTCTCATGGTATCTGAGACATCTTCAAAGGTCTGGAAGATACAACACAAAGGTTAAGCCAGACATTTTCTGGAGCAGGTACTTGAAATCAGACAAGACAAAGACTCTGGCACAGCAAATAGTGCCAGTGATGAACTGCCTCGCCTTGAAACTTGTGTGAAGTTTTGGTCACAACAATATAAGAAAGATATTAAGCTATTAGAGAGTGTCCAAGGGAGGGCAACGGAGATGGTGAAGAGCCTTGAGGGGAAGCCGTATGAGGAGTGGCTGAGGGCATTTTGTCTGTCCAGCCTGGAGGAGACTGAGGGGAGACCTCATTGCAGTTCAGCGTCCTCGTGAGGGGAAGAGGAGGGGCAGGCACTGATCTCTTCTCTCTGGGGACCAGGGACAGGACCCAAGGAAATGGCCTGGAGTTGTGTCAGGGGAGGTTTAGCTTGGATATTAGGAGAAGGTTTTTCCCCCAGAGGGTGTTTGGGAACTGGAACAGGCTCCCCGAGGCAGGGGTCACAGCACCAAGCCTGGCAGAGTTCAAGAAGCATTTGGACAATGTTATGAGGCACATGATGTGATTCTTGGGGATGGTTCTGTTCAGGGCCAGGAGCTGGAGTTCGATGATCCTTGTGAGTTCCTTTCACTTCAGCATATTCTGTGATTCTATGATAAGTCTGCACCTAAGTCATCCCCTGTGAGGTGATGTGACTTAGCCCAAAACATCCATGAAACGACAACGTCTCCATTTTTACTTCTTGAATTAAGAATATGCAAATGAACAGTCACTTATGTTCTGTTTTCTCTTTTTCTGTTAGTATCCCACATATGTCCAAATAAAAAGAATTTTAAAAGTTCAGGCATAATATTCATTGCTAACCAACTTTATCACTATTCCTTTTTTGTTATTTTTTGAAATACCATCTGATTCTCGTTCTGTAATGTGATAGAATGTGCAGAATCCATTTGTTAGGCAAAGCAGTTACAGTTCTGCATCAGTTCTTTAATGAAGCATACAGGCATGAATGTTAATTTTATATTTGCTAATAGAGATATATCTCAATATAATAACAACTTCAAAGAATCAAACAATAATGAGAACTTGTCTTTAATTAAGCATTCCACTGACTGGAATAGTAGGAAGAAGAATCTTAGGGAGCCATAGTTACATTTAATGAGATTGAGTGCCTGAACTGTACTCCATACAGGTGGCAGCAGCAAGATGCAACTGTGTCACTGACAAAAATGAATGTGTACAAATAGGACATAGTCACTGTTCTTCTGAAGGGAAGCAAATTTTATGGTCTTCACCTCCCCTCTTCCATCTTTTTTGTCTACTTACACTGATAAAGCACTGTTGGGTTACATGCTAACATGAGAACAACATATACCTACTGCAGGCCCAGTCATGGAGATTACACATTTTCCCAGACAAGGATGAAACTCGTGGAAAAAGTGTTTCAGAGAGAAAAGCTTACCTTTCTACCTCACAGGTACTGTATTCTTTAACTGGTCCAGTGATGATAGGATGTAAATCTGTCATCACTGCATTACCAATCCAAGGGAACTTCACTTACTTTTTCCAAAAATTGTGACTGGCTACTGAATAGGATTGCTAGCCATTCCAGAAGGCACACCAGTTTTGTTGCCAACACATCTGCAGGTTCAGGGAATCAGTATCTTCCCAATGAGAATTTATGTGAACATTAGAACCAGCGTTTACACTGACATCTGTAAGCAAAGTGATTTTTTTCTAACCCCATATGGACATCACATCCCACTGAGATGTCTCACCTAAGAACTGATCTGAGAGGAGCCGTGTAGGTAGGAATGGGAAAAATCCTTCTTGGTTCTTACTTCCTAGGTCACTTCCCTCTGTAAGAGCTGGAATCAAAATTCACAAGCCATTTCCCTTTGCTGTCAAGGACTGTGCAAGAACAAAATAATGGCATACATAGTGGGACATTTAAATGTGACTTGAAGAGCACATTTTGGAGTAGGTTGAGGTTAGATAAAGTACTGTATTATCCTCCAGTAACTTCCATATGCATTAGAGTACAATGAAAGTAATACACTCACTGTCCTATTTTCTTAATCCTCCTGCTTGTGGAGATGTGGCGTGGGTGGAAATCAAGATTAAAAGATAGGAGCCTAGATAACTGTGCATAGCTAAGCCCTGGAAATATTAATTTTTCTCTTTGAACTGTGCTAGTCATGTTGGGGAGTAAATTAATGCAGGATTAGAAACGCTATTTTATACATGATGTGATACAAGGCCAAACTGAAGAGCCTTATTCCCTGTTAATTAAACCTGACAGTTCATATTGTTCAAAAATACTGATTTAAAGAGCAGAACTGCAAATTAGAAAATGTTTTGGTCTGCGTATGTTTCATTTTAATTAACTGGAGACAAACTAATTTGAAAAGTGTTTCTCAGCATAGAACATGTAAAGGGAGAGTTGAAGGTTATGCATCATCTGTGGGCTATATTTTAAGTAAAACTGCATTAAAAAAAACCCAAATAAATACTCTAGCCTTTAACATAAGACATTTAAAACTCTTTAATGTAAGATTTTTATAAAGCAAATGTTTTTTCTTTGGCATAAAATTATTTGTTAAATATTTCTTGACTCCACTACTACATACTTCAACAAACATAACTGATCATTTCATTTTGGTCTGCATTCTAGAAACAGCTTGTGCACTGGAATACAGCTCACCTAAAATCAGCATTTTAGAGGGGTCATCCTGTGCTAAAATGGGTGTCCAACATAACTCAGTCTTCAGATGTAAAAAATCTCACTTCAGTGATGAAAGAGGAAGCCTAAGTGATTAATTTATGATTTAAGTGTTTGAATTTTTTCAGCAACAAAATGAAAAAATAATCAGGCAAATCCCACCTTTTAGGTTACTGATACCAACTTTGTTCAGGCAAATAACTTTCAACATTCTGTATGCTTTCTGAAGAACAAAAGTAGGAGTGATTCATGTCGTGTTAGATTATCTGCAGAATTTGGATCTCCTTGTAACTGACAGTGTAAATGTTTCTGTTGTGGAAATCTAATCTCCTGTTTCCACATCATACTGGCATATCAGTATCTCCCAAATATTAAATATATGCTATGAATAATAGAAAACATAAAGTTGGAGGTGAGACATTAGACAAGTAGTTGGAAATGATGCCTTAGTATCTTCAATACCTACATGAAAGAAAGATAAAGCAAAGTGGAATATAAACATTTTCCTCTTGATTTCTGTCTTACTTTTATTAGCAGGTAATTTTCCTTTCATTTGATTCTTTTCCACTATGCTTATCTGTTGCTCTTCTTTCCTTCAAAATGTTACTTAAAATCATTAATTATTCCCCATTGCCTGTGCTTTTAGGGTTGATTTTTCTGCTCTGGAAAGAAGGAATTTTCCTGTACTAAGACTTCTCTTACTTAAGATTTTAAAGAAATTTGTAGAAACAGACTGGCCCACTTGGCTCTGAAAGGATCAACCCCTGCGGGCTGCAATCCCACGACTGAGAACTGAGTCTAGGAAGAAAAAATATCTTTAAGATATACCACAGAGAGAGACAGAAGAAAGGCAGTGTGTTAGTCCAGTCAACCTCACACAGAGCTGTGAGACAGGAAAGGTTGTGGGCTTCATGAGGTATCCAGCTGGTAGTTGAATGGGTTAAAGATAAGAAGGAGCCTATGAAGTACTAAGTTACCTGACAATGCTGCTGCTAAAAGAGAAACTGCTTATGAATTTAGGATTTTTTTTTTCCAGATTGCCATTTCTGCTTTTCAGTTAAACATATTCAGGTTTGAGTAGTGGGAAGCAATGATACTATTGGTTCTTGGAAGTCACCATAATTTGATCAGGGTGAAGTGCTTACCCTTTTTAATACCATAAACTGCACTTAATATCACAGTTTTCAGAAAGTGATAATTGCTCACTGAGCAGGGAGATCCCTGAACCTTTTGTAGGGAATTTAATTTTTTAAACACAATTCTTTGAGCAGCCATGTGATTAAGAAAAGGGAACAGATCTTGTAAAAATGGCAAAGTCTTCATCTGAAGACAAGTTTACTTACCACAGAATGCCCCAGATAATTTTGTTCTTTAAGGAATGGCTTTTAGTTAAACAAAAGAGTACACACAATTCTTTCAAAAATGAGCACTAAATTAAACTTCTTTTTTCTTTTTTTAATACATAAGGCCAGTTGCACAGGCCATTAATAACTTTACTAGGTGATATCAAGTCTTCTTGGAAAAAAACTCTAAGATGGAAAAGTGTCATGGTGAGAGCCTTCAGAATTAGTGACGGATGGGGAATGCAGGGTTTGTCTATACTTGTGTCTATTTGGAAAGCTGGGGGGAGTCCATTCTTTAATAAAATATTCTAGATCGGTTTTTCTAAATTCATGCACAAGTGTATGCTCTAATTTCAATGCAATGATTTTTTTTTTTTTCCTGGTATGACCTTACCTAAATGTTGAAAATGGCATATACTAGGTCAGAATAAGAACAGATTGGCAAAACCTAGGATGAATGTGACATTATGAGTGAGTGTTAGTCTTACACAAAATTGAATTTTCTGTGTAAACAAGCTGTGAATTTCTCAAGGGAGTTCTGTTTGGATATCTCAACATTGGCCCTGGCAATGTCAGGACTACATCCACAGTAGCAAGATATGTCTTTGACCATGCCATGTCCATAATTCCAGAGTAGTTTACTTTCAAGAGTGGTTCCATACAATCTGCCTGTTGGAGAAGATGATAGCCCTGCTAGCTCCTTCATGCCTGGGAATTACTGAAAGGCAATTCAGTTGGTGGCTGTCAAAATGGTGCCAGGGACCCCTCAGCAGTGTAGATGATTGCCTGGCAGTGCCCTGGTGCTCCTTAATACACTGATATAGGCACAGCTTTAGAGAACTCAGGTCCTAATAACAAGTACCTGTTTCTTTCAAGTGAGGGAAAAAGTAATTCTCCTGACTGGGGATTCTTCTTTGCCACCAAATTGCACAAAAGTTACTGGCTTCTACTGGCAACTCTGGGATCATGACATCATGATTGAGTCTGACACCCTCACTCAAAATAAAAAAAAAATGCATTTCTCTGCTTAAACGGGTCTCTGAGTCACTCAGAATCAGATTCACATCTTTTCTGAAAGAACCTATTGGTAAGAGAATCTGTCTTACCTGGATGGTGAGAGGTACTCTGGAGTCTCTAAAGGGCACAGGTGCCAAGATCCCCATAGTTGCACTGCTATGATTTGGGGCATCTGCCTGCAGACAGCTTATGAACTGCAGTTTAATGTCAATGAACCATCTGTATTCGTATTTGTTCCTTTGCCTTGTACGCCTTATGTGGAAAAGGGGAAGCAAAGTACATACAGCTCTGTCTTAAAATTACCTCTTTTAAAAGGCTATTATTTAGTGAAGGTTGGGTCTGGTCTAGGGAAAAACACATCTCTTATTAAGGCTAAGGGGTTTCCATAGAGAAAAATAAAGAAAATCAATATTAAAAGTGAGAATAATACTGGGATTCTCAATTGCTCAGTGCAGTTTGCTCTTACCTGCTGCAAGAAAATATTTTTTTACAAAAAGTGCCAGACAACATATGGGATCTAAAGTTAACTTTCAAATCAGACTTTGGCATACAGTGTGATTGTCCATATAGCAGGGAATTATATATGAATGATGCAGGTGTGTGCCATAGCATAGATATAGATGAAAGCTGAACCCACTGTTGGGTAACAGCCATGGTTGCAAACAGTGCACGTTAGGAGTGATATTTCATTTGTCTTGGATATCCATGGCCATGAATATGAAGCCATGATTGATAGGATAATTGAACTCTCCTAGCAATTCCCACAGCCTCAACTTTCTTATGTTTACCAACAACTTTTGACAGTATAGAAGTGATGATAATCACGTTGGCATCTTTTTCCGGTGTCAACCCCCGTTTCCAACTGTCACACAGATTTGAGACACATTCGAGACACGTTCATATTGACATCTGCCTGCTTTTCAGAGAGCTGCTGGATAATGAATGGGCATTTTTTCCTCCAAATCATCAGAGAATTTCCTGAAGAAATCCAGGTGGAAGGCTGACTGCCACCTGGACCCTTTGGAAAACCAGTAGAAAGCATTGTCTATAAAATGTTCACTGACTCTTACTAGGAGCAGGGGGAAACAGAGAAAGAGATGATGCTGCATAGTCACTAAAAGAAAAGGGATTAGTGTTGAAGTGCACGTAACACTGGAAGAGGACACAGGACGTGGGTGCAGAAGGGACCTGTGTGAAACCTGGAGAAGCTGAGCAGCAGTAAGAGTGACGGCAGAAGAAGCAGGACCACAAAGCCAGAAACAACAAGAAAAGACAACTTGATAAAAAGAGTGTTAAGAAGGAGCTGGAAGAGATGTTTTTTCACTATGAATCTTCCTTGCCAGAACGGGCAGGCAGAGAGATGTCAGTGTTATACTTTGATAGCTAGATCAGAATTTTATCACATGCAACAAGTAAACTCCTCATTCAACTTTGCTACCCAAGCAGAGAGAACACGATATGGAATAACTAATGACTCACACGTAGCAGTCAAAAGCACAATAACTTTAAAATGACAAATGTATGATGGAATGTACCGGGCTAAAGGAAAGAGAGATTTGACAAAATCAAAATTCCCAATCTTTGATTATAAAAATAATTGGAAGAAGGAGCTGCAATGATTAAAAGAAAAAAAAAAAAGATAAACAACATTTTTGGGGCTGTTTTCTTGATCTGGTGTTAGTGTAGTTGTGGAATATTATTTCACATGAAATATCTGCTGAAAGTAATTTAATTTACAGAATAGTTTCAAAAAAGAAAGGTACCAGAAGCAGTGGATTCTTGTATTGTTCAAAGAACAAAACCAGCTTCAAAAGAAAGGCAGTCAACCGTCAAAAGATGAGAAAGACAGACTGTGATATACAGAGTGCACAAGATTGAGAAAGAAGAAAAGAAAGAGTGATCTTTACGATTGGAACTCCAGATATAATTCATGAAAAGAGGAAAGAAGTTCCTGAGATAAATTTAGGTCCTTATATGAGATATTATGTAATAAGTTGCAGTTGAAAGGAACTTCAAGCAGACCTTTTCAATGTTAAACTTAAATCCCTTTGGAAAAAAAAAAGAGAAAAAAGAAGGAGAGAAAGGCATTTTATTCCTTATAATGGATAGGATTATACACATAAAACCTTTCAAAGCAGTTCAAATATTTAAGCAGCTGCAATGAAAAAGTTTTATATTATTTGAGAATAAAAGCACATTTCTGGAATCACACATCTTTGAGTCTCTGATGTGCTGGTTTTGGTTGGTGTGAAGTGTGAAGTTAATTTTCTTTATAGTAGCTAGCATGGGGCTGTATTTTGGATTTGTGCTGGAAAGAGTGTTGACAAAACAGGAAAGTTTTAGTTATTGCTGAGCAGGGCTTACACAGAGTCAAAAACTTTTTGGCTCCTCACCCCACCCCACCAGTGAGGAGGCTGGGACAGCTGACCCCAAATTTCCCCGGGGGTATTTCATATTTTATAGTGTCACGTTCAGCAATGACACATGGGAGAAGGTTGAGAGGGAGGCCTCTGCTCAGTCACTGACTAGACATTGGTAGGTTGGTTGCAACCAGGTTTTTTTATTTGCATTCTATGTCTTTCTTGTGATTTATTTCTTTCTCTTTGTTATTTTCATTACAAATTATCATTACCATGTTTCTATTATTAGTAGTAATAATAAGTTTATTTCAATTATTAAACTGATTTTAACTCAATCCACAAGATTTATTACTTTTACCCTTCCATTTCTCTTTCCCCAATCCTGCTTCAGGGCAGGAGTGACAAAGTGGTTGTGTGGTGCTTAGTTGCCAGCTGGGGTTAAACCATGAAATCTGATCAGAATTGTCGTAGACTAATGTTTTTAGTCGTGGACTAATACTCTGGACTAATGTTTTTTCAAAATTTTTACACAATTGCTATAAGATGAGAAAAGTTTTATACAGACAAAAGAGACCTGATGTGGGGGAAAATAATATTAAATTTATTACTAGCAGGATAAAAACTAAAGAAGAATATATACAACAATTCTAACTAGGTTTTCTTATGAAGAAAATTTTATGTGTTTACAAAATTATCCCTCCCCGTATCAGTCCAGGAGGAGAAAAGTCTTTTCTCTACTTTCAGGGTTTACAGTTCCTCTAAATCAAATTTGCAGCACTTGAAAGTTTTCTTCTATTATCTCTGGAGCAACAGCTCCGATCGGCCGTAGCTGGAAATCTCTCTCTCTCTCTCTCTCTCTCTCTGCTGCACGTCGACCTCAGGACTGTCCCTGCTCCTCCCTGCCGGGCCAGGACCGGAGGCCGGGGGGTACTCGGGCCCTGTGAGGTCCTCCATGGACTGCAAGGGGACAACTTGCTGCACCGTGGTCTTCACCACTGTTACAGGGGATGATGGCATCGAGTCCATCCCCTGTTTCTGGTGGGGTCCCTTCTCACAGGAGACAGCCTTGGATGAGCTTCTCCAACGTGAGTCTACCCTCGGACAACAGTTCTTCCATACTCTGCTGTCCTTTAGGGTCACAAATGAACCACACCAGCATAAATCCCTCACTGGGATCACAAGTCCTACCCGGGACACTTGCTCCAGTGTGGGTTTCTCTCTCCAAGGGCCACAGGTCTCCAGCAAGACTCTGTTTCATCTTAGGCCTCCCACGGAGTTACAGCTTCCTCTGTGCACTCCTCTGCTCCAGCACAGGCTCCCTCATGAGCTGCAGGAGGGTCTCCTCACTCCAAATAATTTTCCACAGGTGGCAGGGCTTTTGGTTTTTAAGTCTTTTCCCCTGCTGGAGGGGGAGAGGGGGCCCACCTGGCCTCTCCTCCCCACTCCTGCTTCACTGACCTTGGAGGCTACATTGCTGTCTCTTGTTCTCCTCTGCTCTCCTCCAGGCTGGAATTTCTTCTACACCACAGGCTTCTTTTCCATTTTCTTAAATATGTCATTCGCAGAGGCGTTACTAAAACTTGTGATTGGCTTTACTCTGGAAATCTACCTGGAATTAACTACTTTTCAACCCCAGAGGTGCGGGCTGGTAAACCCATGACAAGAATAAAACTTGAGCTTTTCTATTCTAACCCTCTGCATAACAGGCTTTCAAATTTTCCCCATCATCCGTCCCTACCCCTTTACCATTTTCATTTTTCCTTCACTGAACATGTAACTAGTTGAGTGTTTGAGCAGTTAAAACTAAATTCTCCATTCCCATAGAAGTCATGTCAGTTGGAATAGGGATTTTAGCAAATCAGATAATGTCAGGGCAATGACTGTAAAGGGCTTTTTAAATATAAAGCTGTTATTGCAGTTAAATTTGAATTCAGGAATCTCTATTATGTTCTGTCATTGAACTCCAAGACCAAAATTTTTCTTGTTTCTAGGTCTTGGTTATCAATCTTAAGCTTCTGAAAATAACCTAGCTGTTGCATGTATTTCCCCTGTCTCATCAATATTTGAAACCACCCTGGGAGGATACTGGATGGGATACTACATTATCCAGCAGCTCTCTGCAAGGCAGGTGGATATGAAAAAATATCTCAAGGGTATTTCTACTCGTAAAAAAAAAAATAGTGATACAAATTCCCTGACCAGAGAGAATCATGTTGTCATTTTAGTTCTGCATCATCATCTTTCATTGGGAAAATAAATAAATAAATAAATAAAAGTTGAAGTGTTCACTGGCAAAGAAATTTAATTCTTGTCTGGAACACTTCCATGAGCCAGAGCTGGGTTAAAACATGGACTTTGGCCCAAGACTATAAACCTGAGATATAAATATCTTAGGCTTGTGACAATATCGCAGTTACAACTCCCGTTAAGGAAAAAGGAAAGTTCTTGTGTTCTCTGTTTTAGAGGAAAGGTTGAGAATAGGGACTGGTTGTATCCCATACAATGATGTCTGTACAATTTTACAGAGAATCTGCTTCTCCAGGAGAGGACAAAAAGCTATAAAGGCAGAAACACTTTTGCCTCAGAGGTGTTGACATGGTGTGGGAAGATGAGTGGAGGTAAACAGGTAACAGTACAGAAATTATAGGGGAAAATGGGATTGCTGCTCCCTGACATCAAACAGGGTCAACAGACCTGATCTCCCACATACAATATAATCTAAGGGCGACTAATCAGGGCAGAGTGAAGACACCGTGGGCAGGCTCTGTGTAAACTCTTGCAGAGGAGGGAACTCAGTGGTACTTTCCAGCTGATAAGCTGTACAGCAGCTGAAAATCAAGTGAGATAGAGGAAGTTGTCCTGCTGTTCAATCAGCAACTGTGGGGACATTACTCTCCTTAGGCTGACACATCCCCATCCTGAGGTTGTCTCAGGTACTATCTGGAGATACCCACCACCAAGATACAACCACCCCTCAATAAGTAACATGTGTGACTAAAGTCAGTCAAGATCCACCTAAGCATAAAAAAATAATGGAAAGTTTGTGAAGACTCCATCGTATAATGGAATACTTCTGGGATCAGTCAACAGGCTGAGCCTGTCTTCTCCCCCGTAGGAGAAACCTATTGGATAAGAACCGTACTCTGGGCACGTGGAATGATTGTCTTCAGCTGGCTTTTAGTAAGGATTAGAGCTCATTAGTATATTGCTTTGAATTAGTATATTGCTTTAAATATGTTTTTACAGTGAGGTACTATCACCATGAGTCCTCAAACCTTAACCTGCCACAATTTTATTTATAAAAAGTGTTATTCTGTAAACTGTTAATGTGAGTCCTTCAAAGGTGCCAGCAATGGTTGGCAGTGGGTGAAGGTGTGGAGACACAAGAGGGGTCTCTCTGTTAAGCACACGACCCCAAAAAGTCGGTCAAGCCACCCTCCAACCTGGTGAACCACTCAGTGAAGAGTCCCCATAATGGGACCCTGACAGACTGGATGGGCACAAAGGTCTTGGCTTTCCTGGGGCATGGACAGACTAATCAAATGCTAAGGGTTTGAAGAAATCTCTTCCTTTCCATGTGGCACATGAGAAGTTAGACTACCACTATTTGGAGAACAGTGGTTTTGGGATGGGACAAACAGTGTTTTGGGATGGGACAAACCATACTCCTCCGATATGGAAACCTTGGGAAAGCCAAGAAGCAGTCAGACTTACAGCATCCCTGTTGTGAGGAACTGTGCCTGGTTTAAAGGTACCGTGTCCCTCTCCAGAGCAGTAGAAGGGAAAAAACAAGTTGCATCTGTGGGTGTGTGCACCTGTATTTCACCAGAATCCTGACGCAGAAACTGCTCAACTCAAAGACTGCCCATTCTTCCCCCTGGTATGTGAGACAGCTTCTCTTTTCTTTGAGAAGGGGCTTGTACTGAGAGTTTGTTGTAGGTGAGGCGTCTGTGGGGTGCACATCAGGATCTCAGAAGTCATTGGGGTCTACAACATAGCCTTCCTTGACACAGGCAAAAAGCAATGCCCCCAGTCAAATTCCAAAGATTATTGCTCAGTGTCCTCTGTAGTTTTAGACATGGGTTAATGCACATCAAGCACAGTGTTTCTGGGCATTCATTGCAATGCTACCCTTAGGGAACAGTACTTTTTAAAAAACACCATGTGAGAGATACAGTGCCATGTAATGAAGGAGGAATGAGAAGACTAAGTCAGGTCTTTTGTTTCTTTTCATCCTTGTTGAATCCTAAATATGGTGTTAGCATGATGAAAAATCAGAATCCAGGAGTTAAAAAAAATTTACTCGAAAGAGGATAAATAAGTAGATAATTTCCCTCAGCGTAATGAAAATCTTAAGTATGGCAGCCTGCAAAATTTTTGTCTCTAACAACACGGAAATCAGTCCTTTAAAAGTCACACCTTCTTCTGATTGTAATAGTAAGATTACAGGATTATTCCCAAGCTACATAGAAGAATAACAAGGACCAAAACCATTGTAATAGGGTAAGTCTGTAGTATGATCAAATCGAGGTAATTTCTTGGGAAATTTCCAAAACCATTTTCCAATCCACAAGGCACCACGTCAATGTCAAATATTAAATCTACGAGAATGGAAGAAGATATCAATATACCACCAGATTTCAGAGTATTTAGTAGAACAAAGAAATGGTTTTAGTACAAATGCCTGGGGAGACAAACCATCTTTTCTGAAAGCCGTATGTGCATGCAAAAGCAGGAACAGATCTCATATTTCAAATGACTTGTGAAAATGGGGCAGGCATTTACCTGGCCTAAGAGTGGAAGCCTGAAATGAGGCTAATTCAAAGCAGCAGCAGAAACCCATAGGAGCACCACAATGTAAAAAAGAATTTGGCTGATAGTACAGGAAGTACCCTGCATATTTCAGTCACAAATACTATTTTGCAATTTTTGTAATACTGGAGCTTAACTAAAAGGAACGTTATATGAAGAAAATAAATAGTAATTTTAAGGAAATAATTTTACTTGAATATGAATTATATTTACACATACAAAAATAACAAAACCAGCCATCCTGCTTTGTGTGTTTGAGACCAGGAAAAGGGGCAAACCCCAACATCAAAAACAGCTCAGTGTAAGAGACATCAACTGTGAGCTCAGTACAAAGAGTACCCCAGCTCTGTACCAGAAAAAAAAGTGATATGGCAATCCAGAAAAGCTACATTAATATTATAGTATGACCAACCGTAAAATTACTCTGGTAATGCAAAATCAAAGTAGAATACCAAAGAAAAGATGAAGGCTAAAATTTCTGCTGATTCTGTTAACATACAGCCAATTTCAACTGACTTGTGGATGCATCAGCTTACCAGCACTAAAACTGAGACAGGCTATTCAGGAAGAAATATAAAAAAGACAGAAAATGGAAAAATGCTGAGCTCAAACAATGCATGATGAAATTTTTCAACAGAGCTGTAGGCTGGCTACTAGGAAAGTTCTACCTTCCAGGGGTCCTGTATGTTACTCTGTTACTCTTCACTTAGTAAAATACCTGCTTGTAATAATGGTCCGAGGTAAATTAATGGAAGCAAACAAGTCCTTTTAACATCACTGATGGGTTCACAAGCTGGAAAAACAGAAGTGTATCTATTGAAGGGTAAGAAAGCTCTATATTTGCCTAGACAGGACTAAAATGAGACCAAAGTCTCACACTGAAGTGTCACTCACTTAAGGCATAACTCAGATGCTTGGCACCAGAGACAGGCATTGACAAGGATTAGTCATTGGAAGCTGTTCCATTAGGAGGGCAATTGCTCCACCACATCTTGGATAACATTGGTTGATACACAGAACTGAGCAGGTCACATGGAATCAGACCTGTGTCAAAGAGCATCTGTGTGCCCTGCACAGAGTTGCAGATGCCAGCACTGGTGTCTGGAATTGAAATCAGCAGAGGCAAGATGTGGGAGATCACATTCACTGCCTGGTCCCTCTACTAGGGGTAGCAAAGCTAAAATTCCATCAGAACCAGACTGCTATGTCAGTTACTGTAGAATGATATTCAGGACCCTCACTGCCTCCAAGGAGCTGTATTGTGACTCTGGACACAGATGGGGCAGTAGAGCAGAGTCATACCTAAGGATAAAATAAATTCAAACCTTTCTACCAACATCTTCTTTTTAAGCTGTCTACACTGTCTGAGTGGTTTGAGGGATGCCTGAACAAGGGGAAAATGAGGATATTGTCGTTTTCAGACAATCCAGTGTGCAGGAAGGACCTGAAAAGCAGTGGTGCCAACTGTAACTGCCTCTGTGTACATGGGAAAGTGGCACTGCATGGTGATGGAGTGGGGAAAAGTGGCTTTTCTGTCAGGTCCACTCTCACCTTTTTCAGGAGAAAGTCACCATCCATATGAAAAGGGATGTAGGCAGTCAGGGATAATTTCAACTAGAACATTCAGATGTAATATTCCAAATAGGAATATTTTCCAAAAAGTCACATGTTTTTGACCACCCACCATCACTTGTTCATGCAGATGAAGAGCAAAAGGTACAGGATAATAAGAGAGCGTTGGAGATATGTAAAGGTTCTCCTCAAAGCACTGAGGAGAACAAAGACAGAGTTTACTTCTGTGCAAGCTCCAGCTCCTCCAGTAGCTTTCCTGATTGTCTCCAGGTTTCATAAAAGCTGCAAAAAGCAGGGACAGGAGAAGGAAGATATAATACCTGGGCCCTGTGTACCTCATAGACCACAGAACAAACCAGAAGCAAATATTAATTATTTCTGTCACTGCTTCAGTATTGCAAACTCTTACTTGTTTCTGTAAAGAGACAAGACAGAGCAGTGGGGTTTTCCACCAGGCCTGCTAACCCAGCCTGTTCTATTTCAGACAGAAAACTGCAGTTTACTGGCAGGTAGTCTGTACAATTTTCTCAACAAAGAGAATTCACTTACAGCACATCACCACCTCCCCACAGCCAGTCAAATATCAACACTGAATTAACAGTTGAAATATTTAAGACACTCTTAAAGGAAACTGTAGGCATCAGAGAAAATCTATGGCAGGCTATATCTGCACGTAGAAACATTATCACAAGAGATATTAATTAACAACTTTGCACAGTTTCTAATGTCAAGGTGCTGTCATATCTTGCTGCACATAATTACATCAGTAACAGAAATGACAGTTGAAAAAGTGCAGGACAAAGGAATGATCGACAGAGAAAAGCTGAAGACCTTTCAGCTGTACACTATGGAGGATCTCAAGAACAGACTACTATCTCAGAAGAAAATGCAGCATGAAAGAGAATTTTGTAACATGGCTGTGAATGGCCATTTAATTAACTTGAGTCCTCACTGTTGCAAATAATGCTAGAAGACAGATGTGGAAGTGGCAAAATGTGCATCTCGACGAACTTCAGTTACAAACCATGAGCAAACCCATGAGAGTTGATGATAGGCATGAGAAGGCACTTAAAATATTAAATTTACAGTCACACAAAGGCAAGTCTCCTCAGAATCAGAATGGCTCTCCTTGATAGCAACATCAAACTGTCTCCACTATTGTATCCGTGCTTAATTAGACGCTGCTATTGTTGGTCTAGGTTTGGCCCAGTCACCTGTGGTTTGTACTTTTCCTGCCAAGATATGGGAAAACAGGGCCTGATAAATCAAAACTTCATCCTTGAAGGTAGCACTTTGTATAAACTAGAATTAATTGGTCTCTCACTATTGGCTGACGGCCTTTCAAGGGCATTTGAAGGAGAAAGTGAAGAGGAGGAGGATGAAGTAAGCCCCCAGACCCATTAAGGGAAGACCCTCCAAGGTGCACCACGCAGGCGCCGGGGGAATTCCAATGTCCACACGCGTGTGCAGAAGGGGCACCGCTGACACGACGAGGGGAGGGACCGAGGGCCTCTGGCTCGGTGGCACTGGCCACACCTGCCCAGGTACACGTCACCGGCAAATTGGATAAAAAAGTAGGTGGCTCATACTCGGGGGGACTCACGCTCCACACGAAGGACCACGTTGCCTTTTGCGGGGACGCCCGCGATGTGTGAGCCGGACCCTCCGAGGACGCAGCTGCTGTAGAGAATCCTTTGGTATTCGGAGTTGGTAAGATAACCTCGTGAGTTACACTTGGGTGTTCGTGGGGTTTTACTGAGGGCTTATTTTCCCTTCTCTTTTCTGTCTACCGTTTTCTTGTTTTGTTGGCCACCTCTTTGTAATAAATATTGTGGTTTTGAGCTTTCAACGGTGTTTTGGTTTCAATCCCAGCATCCCCTCGAACCCTCCCTATAGAGGGAACAACTATAGAGGAGAGCTTTTGGGCAGTGCTGAGGTGTGAAAGAACAGCCTTTCCAGGAACATCCCTGGCTGCAAAGAAAGCTGACAGTGATATATTAAAAACAAGAGTTGGTGCTAATGGTTCATAAAGTACACACACAATAAAAACTTTATTATCTGAAGCGCCCATGATAAGCAATGCAAGGGAATACAAAGTTTCCACAGCTGGAAAACAAATTGTGATTGCAGAGAAGGATGCAGAGAATTATTCAGTGTATTACAACTATTTTGAGAGCAAAGGTTGAATGATGGCAGTCTTGTTTCCCCTCTCTCTCTGTTTGAATACCAACCAAATGGAATGTAAAATACTTTCATTAGTGGCAGTTACCAGTAAAATTACTAAATGTTTGGAGGGGAAAAAAAACACCAATGTTTTTATAATGACTGTACTTTAAAAGTTGATGGATTCTTGCATTATTTGACGTACATAGGCTCTTTTTACATTTGTGCCTTTTAATCTGAGATTATGAAGAGTATGCATCACGTGGTTGTTGGCATGCCAGGTTCCTAGTGAGGCCATTGACATATTTGTCACCAGACTTCCTTGACTGGAGCCATGTCAAGCAACTCTGAGACTCATAGAGAGGCAAACAAAAGTGACAGAGTAACTGACAGCTCTGACAAGTGATTGTAGAATACACTACATTGTAGTTGGATGTGGAAAAATGACCTAAACCTTAGTGTTAATTCTAAACACCCCTTCGTAGCGTGTGCCTCTCCACAGAGTATTATTATATTGTCAAAGAGATTAGCAGAAAGTGGAGTTACTTCCAATATATGACTGAATTGCTCCATGTTTCTACCATGTGCTAGGAATAAAGTTGAGAGACAGTGGTCACTGTGCAGAGCACAAACACCAGCTAGCTCTCTCCCTTCTCTTCATGTAAGGTTTAACTCTCTTTCTCAATGCATTGCTGACTTTTTTCTCTGAAGTCAGGATCAAAAAAATCCCTCTTTTATGTTCTTTGTGAATGATCGCAGACAGAAAAATTGCACATCAACTAGCAATAAGAAGGAAAGCCTCACTTATGAGGAAGGAGCGCAGATGTAAAGAAAGATAAGTAAAAATTCTAACAAAAGCCAAAAAAGCCATTTTGAGATTCTCCTCTTTTTCTCTGTTTTTGGACCAAAACCAATCTTACGTAAGACTATGGGGGTGTTTGTTTATGTGTGGAGGTGTATTTAACTTCATGCTAAGCCGTTTCCAAAGAAATCACCTAAATTTGATATCTGGAACCCTTGATCTGATGGCCTTCATATCAACTTGCTTTTCCTCTTCCAGTCTTTCCACAGGGATGTTTTCACTGGCATCACTAAGCTTTGATTTAGGCTATTAAATCATATTTTGCTCTCCAATCTATCTACTGAAATTTTATTCTTTCTATGGAGATAGAATCCCTATTATTGTCTAGTGCATCTGAAAGCATTTTCTTCCTTAAGGTGTTTGTTACGTAAGAGAAAGACTGGGAAGAAATTAAGATGCTTTTGTGGACATAAGCATTTGATCCATTAAAAAAATGTAACTAAATGCAAGTGCCAAGAGCTTTCTTTAGTGTATTATCCTGAGCACTAGTTAAACTTCTAACCAGTTAAACTTCTAACCAGTACGGGGCTTCACTGTTTATATCCGATGGGAAAAGAGGTCTGGCTTGAGGTCTGCTTTCAAGATGAGGTTGAAAATCTGCAATAATATTATAGAAATGTTACTTCAGAAGAAGGTACCATGTTGGGAGTTACCTGGACAGAGAAGGCCTGGCAGGAAGATGGGGTAGATTTGAGGTGGGGAGGGATCAGCTGTGAAGTGATGCAAATGTTTCACAAGCAACAAGGTATGTTCTGATTGTTAGTTGTCACAAATCATAAACCATATGTAAAAGCAACAAAAAAAAATACTAAAACACTAAGTCTTTAAGGTCTGTAATAAAGTTTTTACTGATATTCTGGTGTTGATAATAAAATCCCATCATTAGCTGACACAGGCATGTACGGTGGGCTGACCCATCACAGTCAGACTGGAAAGGTCTAATGAATGTTTCCTGAAGCAATTATGAGATCTTACGTTCAAATCTGTACAGCAGAACCTCTGTTTAGATTGACTACATCATTTCAAGAAAACAGGTCCATATTTATCTTCATAGGCTTTCCTGTCCTCTCTTTATCACAGAAATCTAAAATCATAAATTAATTGACATCACAGTTTCCCTTGAAACCACTGTTTGAGATGTGCTTCCTATTTTCTTGTTGAGCATCAGAATAATCTTCTGGTTGACAATGTTCACTGGAAGAAGCTCCCCAAGGACACCAAATTTCCATTTCCCAAAATAGCTTGTGCAGTTTCAATGCATGCCCTCTGGATAATTCCCAGTCCCTAAGCGCCACTCCTGGAGGTATGAAATACCATATTATAACCAATTAAAGTCACCCCAAAGTTCACACTTAACTCAAGCCAGAGGAAAACGAAAATTGATACATTTACTAAACCCAAACCAGACACATCTGCAAAGCTTTATAGAAGTGAAAAGAAGAAAAAATACATCCACCTGCCTAGAGAAAACCTCTAAGCCTTTCTCTCACCCTGTATACCTTGGCTGATACACTGACAGTATCTTCCTCTTTACTGCTGAAAATTTCAGGTCTCACCAACAGCTAAACTCTAAGTTTGCCTGAACAAAAGTCCAAACATTTAGGGCAAACCTGTTTCACAGTCGTGATCCTGTTGGGATCTTTCATACTTCTAGGTCCCATAGAATCATAGAATCATAGAATCAGACAGGTTGGAAAGGACCTCGGAGATCATCAAGTCCAACCCTTGATCCAACACCACCGCGGTTACCAGACTATGGCATTAAGTGCCACGTCCAGCCTCGTCTTGAAAACCTCCAGGGATGGAGAATCCACCACTTCCCTGGGCAGCCCATTCCAATGGCTGATTACTCTCTCTGTAAAGAATTTCTTTCTGATATCTAACCTAAACCTCCCCTGGCACAGCTTAAGGCTGTGCCCTCTTGTCTTACGGCTGGTTGCCTGCGAGAAGAGACCAACCCCCACCTGGCTACAACCTCCTTCCAGGGAGTTGTAGAGAGCGATGAGGTCTCCCCTGAGTCTTCTCTTCTCCAGGCTAAACAACCCCAGCTCCCTCAGCCTCTCCTCATAGGACTTGTGCTCAAGTCCCTTCACCAGCCTCGTTGCTCTCCTCTGCACCTGCTCCAGCACCTCAATATCCCTCCTGAACTGAGGGGCCCAGAACTGGACACAGCACTCCAGGTGTGGCCTCACCAGCGCCGAGTACAGGGCCAGAATCACCTCCCTGTTCCGGCTGGCCACACTGTTCCTGATCCAGGCCAGGATGCCATTGGCCTTCTTGGCCACCCGAGCACACTGCTGGCTCATGTTCAGCTTCCTGTCAATCAGCACCCCCAGATCCCTTTCTACCTGGCTGCTCTCCAGCCACTCTGTGCCCAGCCTGTAGCGCTGCAGGGGGTTGTTGTGGCCAAAGTGCCAAGCAGAAAGAGGACTTCCTATCATCCCACCTGCCTGAAGGATGCTGATGTCTGGCACAAACAGTTTTACCTGTGTTGCTAGAGGGTTAATAGCAACCTTTGTTCTTGTCTAAATGTCTAACAAGTCTTTAACGTGCAGTGAAGCATGGTGCCCTTTTGTAGTGAGTGGGCAAATTTCACACCTCAAACTGATGTCTTTTCAGAGGCAGCTTTAGTATTTCACATACAACAGCTAGACCAATGGATTTCATGGAGACAGACATATGAGCTAGATGCACATCATTACTGGTATTTGCCTCAGACCAGATATTAAGGTCATCAAGGACTATGGGTGTTTAAGGTTTTGGCCATCTTGAAATATAACATGACAGCCTGCCAGAGCAAGTGAAAGATGGCAAGGGGGTGCACCAATGACTGTTTCACGGAGCGTCAGCAGCCCTCGCTGAACTTGTGCTCCTCATAAAGCTGCACTTGGAACTGTAAATATACCGAAGCTCCACACAGAAAGTAGTACTAAATTATTTCTAAGAGTAACTGGGACTGAACAGGTTTTGCTACCAGGCTGTTGGTTAGAGCCCAGCCTGTTGCCCTACCACTGTGGTCACATTTCCCTTTTCTACGGCAGCTGTTCAGAATGATGTTTTCCCAGGCTGCATGTACTATTAATATATTATTTAACAAACACTTGAAGGGGTGTGATGGTGTCAGGAACATTTTGGATAACAACTCTTATTCCTCCCACTCTTCTGTCACTTCATTTGTTTCCCACAAGGGTATTTCTCAACTCCAAATTTGGTCCCTGGTATTTATGAAATAAAGAAAAAGTATGAAAAAATCATACACTTTTTTTCCCTGTTTGTTTAATTTAGGGTTAAGTAAATGTTTCAAACTCAGAAAATAAATCTTCCCCAAACCCAAAAAGCCTTTCTTTCCCTTTGGAGTAATTCTAATTTTAGTGAAACCTCAAGCCAATTATGCTAATTTCTTTTTAATAGCTTCATAAGAAATCAACGAAAAGAACTCTATTGGTTTTAGTCCCAAGAGCCTCTGCACTAGACGTTGTCACACCAACATGAGCAGAATCAGCCTTGCTCAATAAAACATCTTTAGCAGCCTCTTGGTATGTGGTCAACTGTCTTCAGAAACACCCTGTCTCTCTTGGCTGATTAGTGAAGAAGATGGATGCTCAACATGTGCATGACTAAAGCTGGAAAATTATTCTCTAAAATGTGAAATTTTATGTGAAAGTCACTGTATTCTCAGCACCTGTAATTATTTTAGTATTCCTAGTGTTTCTTACCCACCTATGGTATCACCCTCCTTCCTTTTGTCAGGCAGCATTCCTAAAAGGAGACATTGTCATCATCATTAAAGATTTAATGCAGATTTCTAACAAAACAGGAAGAAACCACAGTTATCTTCCTGTGAAGTTACAAATGAAACTTGTTAAAAAGGGTTGACTTGAAGCCTGTGGAAAACATTGGATAGAAAAGATGGACAAGAAAGATATAACTAGGAAAGGTGGAAAATTAGGAAGAATTATGACTACTATGAATTGGGAGGAATCAATTATGACTATTTTAATTAGGAGGAATTATACTACACTATAGGTTTGTAGAAGCATAAATGGGTGATGAAAGCCCCAGAAAGATGTGGTAAAAAACCATCAAGATAAAAGAAGAAACTCCAGGGAAAGGTGGGGACCAAGGGGCATAAAATCCTGCTTCTCCTGCATTGAAAAGCAGGTTTTTTTCAGGAGAAAAATAGCAGGTCCCATAGGTATGTCACCTTTTTCACACTTCATTTAATTCTGATCCTGGATGAAATGCAGCTATGACAGCTTATTGACTACTGCACTTGAGACCCTGTAAGTTCTTTTAAGTTTTTTAAAGTCTTCAGAGACTTTAAAGTTATGAAAGAGGGACAAAAAAAGGACTTTAGTGTAAAACTTTCCCTACCTTTTGTCTACTGTAAAGATTGTTTGAAAAGAACATTAATGTCCTTTACTTTTTCTTTAATTTCAGCTAGGGCTCTTCTCACATCATCAGTTTCTTGGATCCTGTGTTATTCTATGTTCTTCCTTGTTTGAGTTTGGTGGGGGGTTTTGTTTGTTTGTGTTTTGGGGGTTTTGTTTGTTGATTTTTTTTTCCTCTGTTATAGATAACATCTCAGTGCTATTATTGTCATTTACTTTGCCACTTTTCTGAGTTTCCCTTGGCTTTCCTTATTTCTGAATTACACCAGACCTGGCATCTGTCTTATTTGGACAAGATCTGTCTTATATTGTGTTATTTACACAAGATTCCCATATGTTTTTTAAGAAGGCTTCTTTAGCCTCAGAAAATATGCTCACTTTTCTGCCTAATGATGTGGTCTTCTGTTCTGGTTTCATCTTGGATTGACTTAATTTTCTTCCTAATAGTTGGTGCAATGCTGTGTTTTGGAGTCAGTATGATAACAAGACTATTTTATTTTATTTCAGTTATAAAACTGTCTTTTTCCCAACCCAGTGGGTTTTTTGTTTTTTTTTTTTCTGATTCTCCTCCCCATACCACAAATGGTGGAGCGTGGTGGAGAAGAGAATGAGTTCCTATGCGGTACTTAGTTGCTGGCTGGGGTTAAACTCTGACAGCTGCCTTTTTTCTCTCGGCATTCATTGTCTTTGGAATTGCTCCTTACATACTTTCTATGTCAAATTTGTAGAGTGTAGGGTGTTCCTTTTGTATTACATTCCCCAGCATGCTGTTAACCTTTTCTATCAGCATTTAGAGTTTGCCCTTTCACTGTTCATTGTCACAACATTTGCCTTCTGGGAGTTACTGTTAGCCATAATATCAAATCTAATTTTGTCCTGATGCCCAATGGAATGCATGTAACCTTTGTAGATCGGTATAATAAATATGATTTTACCAGGACTCAATGCAGGGGATTAAACTCTTTATTTTACAGACATTGCCATTACTAACAAATGCTCCTTCCAGTCTGGCTCCTTGGTTAAGGTGATGACTTGTGGGGCTTTGGTCCTGCCCAGGAGAAGACTTCTAAATTCATGCAATACCATGACTTCTACTACAATACTGCTTGATTTTGCTGTTTTGAGCTAAGTAGCTCAAATCAAAGGAGTACAAGAACATTGCTGAGTGCGTGTTGCTTGTAGGTAGAAATGCAGAGACTGAGGATCATCTAATAGCATGCATTAATAGACATGAAGATAAATGCAGAGAAACTTATTATCAAACAAATCAGGTAAAAATAGGAAATAGACACAACTTCCCTTCAGACCTGTATTTATACCTGACAGAAGGTAGAGGGGTAAGAGACATTAATATATAGATGAAGTAGCATAGATGTGTACCTAATATACATATTTTAGCTCAACAGACAAGGCACCAACAGGTGTTTTCGTGTGCGTTCCTTCTCCTCCTGAGCCACACTTCAACAAAAACCAGCCCCAAAGACTTCTGTGCATTTTTTTATCATTTTATTTTTGCCTATAAAAGTCTTGATATTGAAAATGTTGGGAAATTAAGTAATTAAATCCAGCATTGGCTCCAGTGCGGGAGGGGAGAGGGTGAGTTTACAAGAAAATATGATCACTGAGCTATTTACAGGAATTGAAATTTGGAGCCCATATGAGAAATATGTGCAGGAGTGGTAAAGAGGAGGGATTTTTGACTGTTACTATAACTCTGAATGGGTGCAATGGAAAAACTAAAAACAAACCAGGAAATAGCACATGAATATTCATCACCTGCTACTGCTTCAACTTTCTAAATGATGATCAAAGCTTTTTGAGAAGAGGAGAGGTTTCAAGTCTGAATTGGTGATGGTTTCATAAAGAGAAAAATATGGATTTTTTTTCAATGGACATAATTAAATAAAATGAGAGATGACAGGTAGATAAACCAAGAAGCTGGCAGTAAATAAAGGAGGTTAGTAGTAATGCAGTATTAAGAACTGACAACTGCTTTCATATTTCCTTCCTCTTCACTTCTTAATTTTTCTGTGAAACTTTTTAGACTCTGGAAATTTTTTACTCAGTTGACCACGGATCTTGTATTGGAACAGTAAAAACTGAGTTTATAGTTGCTATAAACTGTGTTACAGCTCATGAATCCCCTCTAGTTATTACTGAAATCCATCCCAGGTACTTTTTTTTGTTCTGCAAAGAACTGTGATACTTTACCAGCTGGTACAGTGATGTAGTTACCCCAGCTGGGGAAATGTAAGTTCAAACATACCAGTTTCTGTCCTTCAGATGTTGTACATGAAAGTGATGGTATAAAAGCTGCGAGAATCACCTGTCTTTTCCCTTGCCTCTCAGAACCTTTGGTGACTTGAATGGATGTCTGTGTTGGGTCAAGAGAGTCACCAGTGTCTCTCAGGCAAGACTGACCTTGGAAGCCCTTGTCAATCAACCTATCACTGAACGTGTCTTACCTTCCATATTAAAATTGTTCCCTCTGGAAACCTTGAAATCCACCAACCAGTCTATTCTCTCAAAGAAACTCCGTGACCTCCAGGAGAGTGAAAATCATCAGAAGTCTTGGAAAAGCTAGGTATGCTTGGATTGTCTTACAGCAGCCACAGCTACTGAGCTCTGAATGTCTGCTGAACTGTGTAGACTGCCTGAAATATCTGTATCACAGGAGGAAGAGGAGACTCTCACTTTGCTGCATTCTGCATCCACTTACGAGCATTTTACTTCACTGTAATACTAAGAACAGGAAAGGTTATTAAGAGATACCAGAAAATGTGAATTCAATTATGGTATATTGAAAAATCCTCAGATGTTAAGTAGATTTACAAGGTACAGATACATATTTTGTCCAAGTAATAATGATGAACATAATTGCTTCTTTATAATATGAATGGCATGAGGAAGAAAGGGGTAAATTTTTTTCCGTGGCTTTCATGTTCAAAATCAGAAACTCAGGAGCATGAGTGATAAACAGAGAACACTGGAGCTCATACAGAAGAAATTTTTAACAAGAAAATATACTTCAACTCCTACACATGTGTAGCAAATTTTTGAACAGTTTTAAAAAGTCAGTGAATAAAAGGGTAGTCATTTGGGGGAAAAAAAAAAGAAAGAAGGTGTTAAATTCAAAAATATATTATTTTAACTTGCAACAGTAACCAGCTGGAACTGTAGGCAAAAGAGATCATAAAATCTCTTTTCTGTTCTTTTATCACGAGTGGATCTATTTTTTTTTTTTAATAATAGCAAAGAAATTCTTCTCTTGGATTCAAATTAAACAGTAATTCTCAACCAGATATGTCATTGGGCAACATGATAAGAATTTAGTCGACAGTAAAGTTCTCCTTAACCTTTCCAGGGCCACATTTTTTTTTACACAATAAACCATCCAGGCCTTGTGCAGTAGTACTTCCTGGAAAAAGAACATTTTGTTGACTGCTTTTTTGGTTTGTGTTGCTATCAGAGCATCACAGTGCTGCTGAATATTATATTCGTGTTTCATCTCAGAATTTCACAGCCCAGAGGTTGTGTTCCTTAACTTTGAGGGTCATGCTCGTGAGAGTTTTTAAACTGTTGTCTCTGTTCATCCAATGAGTAAACCCATGAGCCTGTAAACACATGCAGGGAGAGAATATTCCTTCAAATACCACCCACCTGGATACCCCCTGGAGCCAGGCCTGAGAAGGTTACCTGGGGGATGCCCAGCTGCTAAGTATAGACAGCATATAGGTGAAATATGCAAACTCAGCTAGAGACACATATTTAGGAACCTAGAACCCATTGAAGTACAGGCCTTACACACCCTGGACACAGAGATCAGCCTGTGTGGAATACGAGCTGTGTGAAGATGTGGATCTCCCCCCTCACTGTCCTATACATTATATGCCTCATAGAACCATTTAATCATAGAATCATTAAGGTTGGAAAGGATGTCCCAGATCATTGAGCACAACCAGCAGTAGGCAGGAAAATGCACTAGAGTCTTTTCTAAAAGGGTAAGAGGAGCAACAGACCTTATACAGGGCAGGTAGGAATGATTGGAGTCCCTGTCATCCTGCACATGACCATTCATGTTCAGTGAGTTGTATCCAGTAGCAAGGTGGTTTTGGCTGGCTGGAGATGCAGCCACCTGCCCTGTAGGCTTCCTGTCCTGCATGCTGAAACTGCACTCAGAGCTCTGCCAAGTGCTGCTAGTCCCAGAAATTTACGGGGAATCTTCCCAATATTCTGTAACCCAGTACCTCTAGTGTTGCCACTGCTAATAAAAACATGAAAGGCTTCAAAGGCTTCAAACCCTCTTTACTGGGGTTTGTCAGGCTTGCTGTGTCTGGTTGGGTCCAGACCATGCCTTGAGCTTTGGGTTAGATTGCAGCAGTTACCTGGGGAGCAGGTAACTGGTAACTAACTTCTCTTGTTTTAATTTGCTTTGTACAACTGTGTGGTGCAAAGCCCTTTGCTAAAATAATTTGGATATATTATCTGTAAGTGGCAGCTTGTGTTAACAAATACTTAATCTCTTTAGAATGACTGATCTATGACTCCTGAATAATGATGTGGTGCAGAGTCCAAGTATGAAGAGATAGCACAGGCTTTGGAAGTATAAGGAATGGATTATACCAGAGGATCTACAGTTATAAAAAGCTCAGTAATGTTCGGTTCCAGACTGTTAAAGGAATGTGACTTTAGGATCTTGGTAAAAAAAGCTTTTAGGGATAATAAAATTAATAAGGATCAAATATCTAATAAACTTAAAATATTCAATATAAAGTCAGATGTAATGCAGAACTGTAGACCAAAAGAGAAAAACAGGATGCAGAGCACAGTCAAAGTATAAAAATTCCCTTAACTGAACCCAAGGATGAAAATAAATAAAGTCCCAGCATCTGCATTGCAGTCCTCTGAATTTTGGGTGTTGAGATTTGCTGTAACTCACCCTGCTTCCCTTTTTTTCAAGAAAAACTGCTTCCATTGACTTCAGGACCCAGGAAAACAAAAAAGGTTGAGCAAAACTTCACAGAAAAGGAGTAAGTATTAGAAAAATGTGTGTAATAATCTTAATGGTGTTATATTAAAACAATCCTGCATTATACAGATAAGATGATCTGTGACTGTCTGCATCATTGCAACAAGTGTTTCCTCTACCTTTATTAGGTGTTTTTTACTTTAATTAAGCAAACAATGAATTCTCAGATTTGCATATAAGATGTGTTCCTTTTTTTCCTGTAACAGGATTTCTAGTATAACAGATGAAGTGCAAACATCAGTAAACCATTGTGCTGGTTTTGGCTGAGGTAGATTTAATTTTCTCCATAGTAGCTGGTAAGGGGCTGTGCTAGATTTTTGTGCTGGAAACAGTGTTGATAGAACAGGGATGTTTTACTGCTCCTGAGCAGAGCTCACACAGAGCCTTTTCTTCTCCTCACCCCACACCACCAGCAAAGAGTGGTCTGGGAGTGCACAGGGAGTTGGGAAAGGTCTCAGAACCCCAACTGACCCAAGGGATGTCCCAGACCATATGGCATCATCCTCATGCTATGAACCTGAGGACAAAGAAGGAAGGGGTGGATGTTCAGAGTGATGGTGTTTGTCTTCCCAAGTCACTGTTATGTGTGATGGAGCCCTGATTTCCTGGAAATGGCTGAACACTTCCCTGCCCATAGGAAGTGGTGAATGGACCCCTTGGTTTGCTTTGCCTGTGTTTTCAGCCTTTGCTTTCCCTATTAATCCGCCCTTATCTAAACCCATGAGATTTCTCACTTTTCTGATTCTCATCACCTTCCACGGGGGCGGTTGAGCGAGCAGCTCTGTTGGCCTTAGTTGACAGGTGGCTTTAGACAATGACAACCTCATATAGCCTCAGTAAAGATGGAAACTCCTTTGCCTTTTGTTCTCCAACAACCATTAAAGAACTAAATGTCAAACTTGTCAAAAACATCAGCCACAAGGACTGGGGTGGTTTGGTATCATGACTAAAAGGTAGATGTAGAGAACGCACAGAGATAAATGTGTCTCCTCTCTTAGAACTGTAAGTTTCAGAAACACAGACCTCAACAGTGAAAGTAATTATTTTAAAAAATATATTTATATCCTTTCTTTTAACAAAATAAAGGCACATTACAAAAATGCTTAGAATCTTAAAGGGAAAAAAAAAAATCCTTGAATTCATGAGTCCTTTCTTGAAAGTGCAACTTTTTTTAGGTAATGTTTTCTATCACCAGTGCTCCCATCTTTCACATATATTACGAAACGAAAATTTGTGGTGTGAGAGGGAGGTTCAACAAGTCTCTTTCCATCCTTCACATGAGTCCACAGATAACTGTTAAGGAAGCCACACAAGTGTATAGGAAGTAAAATTTAACAGTGTTGGTTTCCAAAGGCGTTGGCCATACCTTCGTCCCCCATCTTGTTTAGAATAATCATTGTTCCTATTTTAAATAGTACCATTAGTTCAGATGGCATTGAAGGCAAGCTAGGAATTTGTCTGTGCAGACATCAGTCTTCCAACTAAATAAATGAAAGACATTCAATAAAGTACAGATGGTCTGATAAATACTGCCAAGCAAATACATCTTAATACTAATTAATCAAAGACAGAAGTTATGAAAATGAACTTAATCACCAATAATTTCTTCTGTTTGGTAAATTAAGCTTTGCAAATTGTTAATATTTTTACGTCCTGGAGCTGTGCCACTACAACACAGGTGACTGCAGCCTGTGGGGCCTAGAATAAGTAAACTCTATGTTTAGCAAACTAGAAACAGTGTGGTTGGTGTACATCTTCTGTTCCTGGCAGGCAGCTTGGCACAACCAGAACACAAGGTTTTTGCAGCTAACCTGCCACAGGTCTGTAAGTTCTGGGGGTTTGTTAGATAAGTCTAATTTTGAAGACAGACAAAAGAAGGAATAGGTTATAATTTGAACTCAGATATCTAACAGTGTAAGTAGTCAGAGAAAGAGACAGGCACAGTCTGAAGAATAAGATTGGTCGCTTAAATAAGTATTTCTTTGGTGAATTCAGTTCAGAGACAGAAATTTCTTCTGATACGTGAAATGGTCAGCTCAGGAATCCCTAAAATGCTGTCATGAAAACAAGAAAATAAAACTCTCCATTGTGTTTGGTAACAGGCAACTTGGGTACCCTGACAGATAGGTAAGTGTGGGGAGCAGAGAACTCTGCACAGTCACCTCTGAAGCCTCTGCTCTTCCAGAACAACTAATCCTCGAGTCACATAAACTGTTGGTGAATGCAGCTGACTGTTGGCTCTATCAAGAGGTTGGTAAACAGTGGAAAAGTAGTTCCATCGATTTCACTTGACTTTGTTTTTCCACCTAACAGTGAAAGGCGGCTGATAACAGAACTACTGAGAGGTAGAGAGGTGGCTTTTTTAAAGGAAATAGTGGAGTCATCCACATCATTATGGGGAAGCATTGTCTGTAACCTTGTCCCTCCAATTCCCTGCATCTACAAGTATCCATAATTTCAGTTGATTCCTCCTTTTGCTGCCAGTCTAGTTATCACTGGGCTGGAAGAGGAAAGAATTGCTGAGTCCTCACTTTGCCAGTTTCTCTCAGGCCATTTAGTTCCTTGAAATAGCAGCATAGAAGACTGGCTGATCCTGAATTTAGACTAACTCCTAGCAAATGAAGGTTCCTTTCTAAAGTGGTACTATTCAGGTGAGGGGAAAAGGAGATAGAGCTGACAACCAAATGTGGCAACACCCTTGAGTAGTATCAGATATGTAGTCATACACCCTCTGCAGCTTTTCTTACATCAGGGCAACACTAAGTATAGCACCTGTGACTGGTTTCTATTTTTGTGAAGATTCTTTGGCTTCGTGAAGTAAAATGCTCCAAGGAACCTACTCCATGGATAACACTAATGCTAAAGTTAAGTTTAATTGCTTTACATAGCCTTCAAAATAGGTTTCCCCAGAAAAAAAATCACTTCCAGAAAACTCAAACCATTCAAAGAGCTCTGTCATGAGAAGTACATTGGTTTGTTCCTGAGTGTGGATGTCCTTCTCTATTCACTGGAAAAGATATAAATCACCCAGTAGACTGATTCCAGACTGAAATGGTGATTTTAGAATCCTCCTTGACAAAAGTGATGTAGAAAGGTTTTCCTCTAGCACCACAGGATAGAAGTGGTGAAGGATATGCTTCAGTTTATTATTATTTTCTAAAAATGACCATGATGTCAGTTTAGCAGTTGGTCTGCCACTTGTAAATAGTGGCTACACACCTTACTTTGAAAGTAGAAAAGCCAGTTTATTTCCACTGTTGATTAACGCGGAACAACAGGGGATTGATTACATTTGCTATTTATGCCTTATTTGACCTGTAATGAGTCACCTTAAACCTGATTTCTTCAGCTGGTTCCAATTTGTAGCTGAGGAATCCCATTAACAGAGCCATTGACGGTCCAAGCATTTCCTAACCCTGAATAAGCCTCTCATGATCAAACGAATTTTCAAAGGGACAAGAATTGTAATGTAGAGAATTTCATTTCTTTACATTTGTTTTCTAGCTATTAAGTCTTGAGATAATTATTTGGATCATATTTTTTCAAGCTCTTGCCATCATCAGGAAGGGTAGAATTTATTTTATTTTTTTAACGACAGTTAATATTTCTATCAAGCTACCAAAAAATAACACACCAAATGTTGTAACTATAGCAATAAAATATCAAGAGATGGGAAAATAATTTCCTTTTCCTTTTCTTTTCCTATATTATCTTCTAGTTAAGTATGTATAATACATAGATCTGCATCCAAACATGCAATCTTAAATCATTATTTTCTTCCAATCTGATATTGCATTTTCCAGAGCAAGACATCAAAAAAGACCTCAGAATTCAGCCCTTCATTTCTCCCACAAATATAAAACCCCATGATTTAAGATACATGGGAAGAGAGCACACAAACTTTTCCTTTCACGTCCCCTAAAAAGGACTCCCCAGTGTAAGAGCAGGGCAGGGTTGTGTTTTGTTAGAGCTTTTCAACACCAAAACCCAGACCTGTCAGGAGAACCACTGAAGCATTTTGATCTTAATACATTTAGACTCACTAGGTAGAGAACAAAGCCTACCAATGGATAGACTTTCAGACTCTTAAATGGCTATTCACATATGCTGTTTCTTCATTTCATAGTTGTAGTCTCATGCTGGGTTTTTTACCATTTTGAACTACAGAGACATATTATGCTTTTATTTTTACCCATAAAATTTTGTTGAAGGCAAAGTGACTGAATGGACTTGAACAGACCGAAGAGAACATTTTCATTGAAATATAAAATAACTTTGGTTAAGCATATCTTTTATTTTTGGGGATTGTTTTAAAACAATGGATGTATTTACCTGGGAGGATCTTGTTCACTTCTGCTTTGAATGAACAAACCAATTGAAAAACACAAGTGAATATTATCCTCAAAAAACCCTAAACTTAGGAACACTTAAATCTGAAGTCTTTGGGTTATTCTTGTCATACAGAAATATAATAACTAGGACAAGCAACATCTATCAAGTAATCTAATGATAAATAAAACATAAGGTAAACCCAGGTGTTCCAGAGACAAGGCAGCAAAAAATTATAAAAATCTTTAAGGCTCTACACAGATGTAGAAAAATGCAATACATGATGTAGAAACAGTGCTCAGCACATGAAAGAGGGAAGGCATGCTCTCTCCCCCCTTAGAGTATGGTCTTCTGACTGGAGTTACTCATTTCTCTTTTTAGTTCTTTCCCTGCCACGTGTGTTGCGTTCACATCAGTGCATTGGCTTACTCTGATGAGAAGTTCTATTCAGAAATTTTCACACATCTCTGTAGCTACGTTGGTCTGAGGTAAAGGCTGAGGGGGGTGCAAGAGAACAGGCAGAGGTCAGGAGCAAAGGGAAGAACAGGGGGGTTTAACATTGCTGTGAGGAAATGATGCCTCCGACCCTGAGGGATTTGCTGTTTCCAGTGAGGGTAGGGAAATACAGCTGCCCAAGGAGAGCTAGGTCTGGCAAGACAGAAGCTTCCATTAGGAATCCAACCTATCTCCTTGAAGCTTTCAGAAGGAACCAGCCTGGTGGCCCAGCCACTGTGAAGGAGTGGAGGCCCAGGGCTGCCTCACTCATAACTGAAGGGTGGGTCAGAGCTTAGATGTAGCTTTACCCCTACACAGACCAAGCTTTTCTGCTCCTTTGTGCTTTCTGTCTGCTGGAAAAAGAAAAGTTGTAGTAAATATTGATATATCCTCCCCTTTAAACTGTACTTGTGGGCAGAAACACACACGTTTGTTTGAAAAATACAGTCCTGTTTTGAGAAAACAAATTGACAAAAATGCTATGGAGTTCCATAGCCTTTAACAATTTCATAATGAAATTATCTCACTTTACTCATGAATTCAGTTGTCATTAGTACTATTTTTCTGACAGTCAGACAGATTGATTCTGGAATTCTACAACTGTGTAGAGTGTTTCATTTTTTCACCTCACCATGAGCACCAAAGTTTCATAAAGACATGGGCAAATCATTTATGCCCTGAGGGTTTTCCTTCTTAATAAGCTTCTGCAGTAACTAATTGGAAAGCAGACAC
The DNA here is from genome assembly GCA_013399855.1 of Oxyruncus cristatus. Classification (NCBI taxonomy): domain Eukaryota; kingdom Metazoa; phylum Chordata; class Aves; order Passeriformes; family Cotingidae; genus Oxyruncus; species Oxyruncus cristatus. The sequence continues at coordinate 1,763,882 of VXAY01000602.1, read as the reverse complement.
AGGTCCTTTGGCTGTTCATTTCAATACATTGATAATTTCTATGCTGAATGACTTTTTGTAAACAGACTACTAAGATAACGCATAATCCCTTCGATGTCCTGCAAAATACAATTTGCTGTGCAGAGAAGAGTGTTCTGAAATAGTTGCTTTCCAAATTAATCTTCTTTTAGATGTAGCAACTATAGTGAAGAGTTTCTCAATGAAATAGATGTTATTCTGATTTTCTTTTCCTCTCCACGTTACCACTTACTGTTACCTTCCATCCTTTCTACTAATCACATAATTATAATTAAGGTTGGGGAAACTGTGGAAAAGGTAATCTAAATTTCCATCCCCTGTAAGATGTGTATGTTGAATTAATAATTTGATCAGATATAAATCCAGCTAGCATTTTAAAATTCATACTCATTCACAATTCAGAATTAAGTGGAAAGACTTTTTATCAGCCAACATCTGATTTTAAGAGTTTTAAACATTAGTGAAAACTGTGAAACCTTTATTTTTTATTATAGGACAAGCATTGTGAAACCAGCATGATACAAAATCTCAGATCAAGAAGTGTAGTAGTTAAAAATTAAAAAACAAAGCCAAAAAACACCCAAAAAGAATTTCCACACTTCCAAGTACCTGGAACTCCTCTGCTGATTTAGTCAAATGGTACAAGTCTGAGTGTCTTTGATGCCTTTATTTCAATTGTACAGAGTTAAATGAAGCAGGTTGCCATATGTTCTGTCTTTTTTTTTTTTGTGAATGGAGAGAAGGACACCTGGTTTGGAACCAGCAGTGTGTGATCGCTCAACTATGTAAAGAGAAGAGCAGAATTAAGATGCACAACTCGCTTCTCACTCCAAAAATCTTAAATTGTTATTTAATGAGGAGTACAATTTTATTTTTAACTTTTGTCCTCCTATTTGAATTCATTAACAGTCTTCAGATCAGTTCTGTATCTGATAAGTAATCACTTCTGCCCTCAGCCTCTCTTTTCTCCAGTACTTGCTCTTTGGCCTTTTTTATTGTGTAGAGATGTATTCTCACTCACTCACTCACTCACTCACTCACTCACTCACTCACTCACTCACTCACTCACTCACTCACTCACTCACGTGGCATTTCCAAATTACTAGTGAAGATACCAAGAGGATAAATAGTTGTTCTATCCTGAAACTCACATTATGGGATACTCTGATATAAAACAAGTCTGTTGTCTGGATTTTTTGACAATGTTTACACCTTTGTCACTTGTCCATCACCCATGTTCTCACACCTGCCCTTTCCTGACTCACCTCTCTGCACAACTCTGTTATTTGCCAAATAAAAAAGAATCAGCATGCATGTATTAATTCTCCTCTTTTTGTAACTTCTCTGAAATTCTCCACCATCATTTAGGTTTGCCATCTTTGAAAATACCATCAACTCCAATGTCCCTTTTCCTTTGGCCTGTCACCAGGTGTTATTGCTCATGTTTAATTTCCCTTTTCCCCTCCCTCAACCACTTTCATCTCTGTTTCTTAGGCAAATCGACAAATCTTCATATTCTCTTTTCTTCAGCAGCCTAGCATCCTTTCAGCAAAAAAACTGAGTCTCTGTGGTTGTGTAGCATGCCTGCTGCTCTGTCAGCCTTTTCTTGTCGTGCACCAGTCTACTGGTTTTCTCTTAATCTTCAAAGTCTTCCTTTAAACTCCCTTCTTTCATTAGGCTGATGTGTTTTAGCTGGACACAGAAATAGCTGCATCAGAAAGGTTCATTAGTAAGTACTCAAACACTTTCTGGGGATAAGACTTACAAAGTGCTGTATTTGGATCATATTTCCAGTTTATATGAACTATAGTGCAATCAGTCCGTCATGGCCTTATGGAAAGAAGGGAATGTTACTGACCTGAAGAAATGGCTATAATGGAATAGGGAGTTCAGAGAAATGACACAAAGACTAGAAAGCACCTTGAACATGTCTGTCATGTCTGTCTGATCTCCCTTTCAGAGCAAGAAATAAATCCTAAAAAATTAAAGATCTCTTTGATAACTCTGAACATACATATTGTTTACAGTATCCGCTTACTTGAAATGATGTGCAGCATTTTGAGTCTAGTGGCTTCAGACAATAATTATTAAAGGCAAGGAAATTGATATTAAAAAATAGGATAGTGTCAGAGCAGGGTTATTAGGCATCTCAAAATATTTATAAATGTTTTACATACACATGCCTGCAGAGGTAAGTTGAAAAACGTGAAACAGATAAATGGCCAGGTGACAAAATATACTACCATCTGCCTTCAAGACTTCTGAACTGAGAATTACAATTCACTGCCCTCTCTAAAACTGAAATTCTCAAGGTTGGATGAGCTTTTCTCCCACAGCTGATCTCCACAATCAATTCAGAATATGACTTTCATGGCTGAGAGCCCAAAACATTGCATGCTGCAGATATTACCTATAACTTTGCACACATGGAATCTGCAAGAATGTCCTTCTGGCACAGATAATGTGTATCTTTTAGCCTTACTGCACCTATTTATTACAAAGAACAGTCAGATACTCCTCAAGCAGGGAGATGGGTTAGTACAGTTGGCCGATGTCAGCACACCAGTGTTGTTCTGCTGTAGTTGGGTCTTTCTCAACATGCATAAGAACCCATGGTAACAGCAGGAAGGGTTTTCTGCACAGAAGTACTGAGGGCAGAGCTTTTTCCTTGGTTTTGATGTCATTACAAAACAGAAAGGGCTGTGGGGCCCAACCTACTGTGTATTTTTACCATGAGGCCTAGTCTTTCAGATTAGCTGAAACAGTTTATATTGCATGTGTTTCCACTTGAATTGGAACAGGAAGACGTCTATTATGCTATTAAAGTATTACTTTTACAAAATATTCCCTTCTGATTTTAATTGGTCTTCTTCACCATGCACATACTGTCAGTTTAGCCTGTTTGTATTCCACCTACTGTTATATGAAATTACTTCATGGCTGGAGTGAATTCCAAATAAAATATGCATGAAATTAACTGTCCTCTTTCTCTCGTTAACAGAGTAATAGCACTTACAGCAAATGATTCCACATCCAGTAGGATTTTTTTCTTTTTTAACAATAAATGCCCAACCCAATTTTATTAGGAAGCTCCATTTCCTCTACAATTTTTGTAAAACTGACATATGAGTACATGAATAAGTGCTGTCCATTCATATAACTACTCTCTCTGTCATGATGATTTTAAATACTAATTGCAATCATTTCACTGTTTTGTTTTCACAATAAAGTGCCCTTCTGAAAGACACTGTCAACTACATCTTTTGTGATCCTTTCAACATAAAATGATAGCAGGAAAGCCAAACTTGGGTAATCTGCATGGAAACAGTTTCTTATTCCATTTTGCTCCAAATTTATGTTAAATTATTTTGAACAGTTCAAAAGCTGAAAATATTGTCTTAAACTTCTGCTTTTTGTGACAGGTTAAGCTTTAGATTCAGATTACAAGGTGGATGGATATTTTGGGAAATCAAGTAATTCACATGGTAAGAACTAGCTGGAGTGATACCATGCTGGTTTTGGCTGGTGTAGAGTTAATTTTCTTCACAGTGGCTAAAATTGGACTATGTTTTGGATTTGTGATGAACACAGTGGTGGTAATAGAGATGTTTTTGTTATTGCTGAGCCAAGGCCTTTTCTGCTTTTTGTACTGCCACAGTGGAAAGCAGGCTGGGGGCTCGTGGGAGGCTGGAAGGAGACACAGCCAAGACTGGTGACCCAAATTGACCAAAGGGATGTTCCAGACCATACAGCATCATGCTCAGTTTATAAAGTGGAGGGAAGGAGGAGGAAGGGGGGGTCATTTGGAGTTATGACATTTGTCTTCCCAAGTTCCTGTTACATGTGATGGGGCTCTGCTCTCCTAGAGGTGGCTGAACACTTACCTGCCCATGGGAAGCAGTGAATTAATTCCTTGGGTTTTTTTTGCTTGTGTGCACAGCTTCTGCTTTCCCTATTAAACTGTCTTTGTTTCAACCCACTAGTTTTCCAGTTTTTACCCTCCTGATTCTCTCCCCCATCCCACTGGTGGGGGAGTGAGTGAGTGGCTGTGTGGGGCTTGGTTGCTGGCTGGGGTGAAACCACGACACATGCAAAGGTGCTCACACTGACTTCCAAATGGGAGTAACAGCAAATCCCTGTTCCTTTGTTAATGTCCCTATTCCACAGAAAGGAGGACAAAAAAAGCTCACAAAACATTTGAATGTATTGTGCCAGGCATGACTTAAACTGTGTCTGTTCTCTGACTCTGCCTGAACATCAAATGGGCTCCTCGGCAGGCAAGCAAATTCCAACAGGTAATGTCCACCTGATAGGATCCTGAAGAAGACTGGAGGCATACTTCTGTTCTTAGCTCTGCCCTAAAATTGCTAAATGTACTGCCAAAACCCTAGGAGGCTGTAGGGGTTTTTGGTTTTTTGTTTGTTTGGTTTGGTTTGGGCTTTTTTGATTTGTTTTGGGTTTTGTTTGTTTGTTTGTTTTGTTTGGTTGTTTTTTTGTTTTTTTGTTTTTTGTTCTGGAGTCCTTTAGGCAACACATTTCCCAGGCAAAAGTCACAAATATGTCATTCTTAAAGAATTCATAACGTAAGTGGAAGTGTGGATGAGCAGACCTAGATCAATGGGGAGCACAAGCGAGCAAATTCTGGTTGGCATTTTTTACCATTTGTCAGTGCCTCTGAACACAAGTTTTTACTGGCATTTGGTTCTGTGGAGGAGCAGCTCTGTCATGCATTTGAGCATATGGGACTTAGTAGGCACTGCTGTCATATGACCACCCTTTCAGGATTCAAATAGGTGGCACTAGAAAGATGGTGAGCAACAAAGTGTTTATTAATTGAACCAGTCGAGTGATTTGTTTTATGAAATGTTCACTATTGTCAGTCCTAAAATAAAGATTTCCCCAGTGTTATTAGGGCTAAAAACATGTGCCAGTGATCTGGTGTAGAACCAAAGCTGTAACATCTCATAGAAATTCATTAAAGCAGATGTTTCTTGTGAAGTGACACTAGCAAACTCAAACCTCATAGTGGGAAATATGTTAGCAGTTTGGTTTTGCTTTAATGGGAAGAAGACAGCAGAGAGTTCATTTTGCAAGAGCTTGTTCTTTCCAAAGTGGCAGTTCATTCCTTTCTCTGAGCACTGCTCAGTGGCCTGTTGCAGCATCACACACTCATGTTGGGATTTCATGCACTCTTTGTAGAAGGAAAAACTAGACTGTAAACGCCTGAGTCCTGTATGGGGCTGAGTGCTACTTTACAAAAGCTTACCACTGCCCTATTAGATTAAAATCAACCAGAGGTAAAAACAGTAAAGTGGGTGTGTTTTGATGCCTAACCATGAAATCTTGAGCTGAAAACAGTAAAGTCAAATTTCTAGTTTTGAGACTGATTCATCCCCTGCACTCTGGTGAACAAATTTCACTGGTGTCTTGCATCCTACCCATGAGGGACAAACCCAGCTGAGTCAGGTGGTTAAATTGAATGGAGTCCCATTGTGTTGCCAGAGCAACACAAAATTCAGATTAAAACCATGACACAACATTTTGATTTTGATTCTCCTCTACAAAATGTACAAAGTAACACCTATTGCAGCAGGTAATGTTGAGTTCATTAACTAATGTGTGCATTCGAAGTCTTGAAGAGAAACAGAGGTTTTGTGCTAGTTATCAATTTTTTTATTATTGCAGATAAATATTTAAATAATAAAATTGCATATTAATGGGAATTGAAGACAGCATTACAGCAATCAGTTTCCAAATTGTTATCTTAGCCTGTGGACCAAAACCCACTCACTGGAGTTCTTCACAGTTTAACTAAAATTATTAATTGTGGTTCTCCGAGTCTCGGTGCAGTCACCTTTGGTGTAGAAGTTGTAGGAGCAGCACCAGAGATTTCCCTTTCTTTTGAACTCGGGTTCAAAGTACTGAAAGATAATTTTCCTTCGACAACAAGGTGTCTGCATTGTACTGAGGTTCATGGGAGAGGGAACTGCCCTGCATTTGTTGAAGTGTCATGAGCTGGATTGAAACATCTCTGTGAAACATTAGAATATTCGGTGCCATTGCCACACCCCATTGGCTTCACTGGCCTGCCAGCTGGTAATCCTGACTCTCCAGTCTTAGTCAGGAAGATTTTTCATGTGAGAAGAGGCATTTGATCTGAAAGAACAGGCTATCATATTACACTGCTAGCTTTCAGTAAATAATGGTCAAAATAAAATGTCTAGTAAAGCCTGGAACTGGAAGGTGTTATGTCCATAGCTTATGTGTACATTTGCTGATGTCAGTACTCCAAGATATTTTGGATAATTAGTATTAGGCATGGAAGTTACATTTCAATTACCTATTCCCAGCTGTATTGTGTATAGTCTTATTATGCTTGTGTGCATTTTGGCACTGGATGTAGTTTGGCATCTTTATTTTATGGCACGATATCCCACATATTTCTGAGATGTAACAATTCAGTGTCACATTTCTTACTGAAGTGGCCCTGTTAATAAAAAAAAAGAGATTATTTAAGAAATGATTAATTATTATTATGGGCAGCAGAAGAAAATAAATTGGCTGCAGGAAGTGCTCTCTGTGAAAGAAAATTAGTTTGGTGTCTTTCCATTAAGTGTTTTTCACAGCCAGTGGATGGCTAAGTGCCCATTTGTCCTTGGAAATAAGTGTGACAAAAGAGGTTAGAACACAGCAGTTCTTCTTTGAGGAAGTTTTTGCCTAATAAGAATGCCTAATGAGAAAAATCAGGAATCCATTTGAGATGGTGATTAGGAACAAGAAGCAATATGGCACCCTATAAAAATGTGTCACTGAAAAATCTAAAGTTCATGAAAATAGTTACTCATGATTTTTCTAGAAGATCAATGAAAAGCCTGTTTTCAGAGACCTAGTTCTCCCACCCTCATCCACTCCTTTTCTCTTGTAAAGTAAGTCTGACTTAGACAAGAGATCCTAAAAGAGCACCTTATATAAAGTTTACAGGTAGATGAACTATGGAACTATGAAACTTGCCCTAATTGTGGAAATTTAGACCTTTTTAAAATGAAAATAAGGCTGTAAATGACAAAAAAAAAAAAATTACATTGGTGATTTGTCTTTTCCTGTTGTATAAATATGGCTGGGTTCGGTGGGATAGGGATGTGTGCATACATACACAAATAGAAAATGCTTATGTAGGAAAAATGCATCAAATGGCTTGTGCAGCACAGAAGTTCTGGTGGGTGATCTTGTTTTCTCGGTTAACTCCTTGATTGTTCCCTGGTTCACAGACAAGAGCATTCCTGTCACAGACCTTCAATCAACATCTCCTCATGAATCTGTTGTTACATCTTCAAATGAACAAAGGAAGAAAGATAAACATAGCAGCTGAAAGTAGCAGAAGTACGTGACCAGTTTATGGAAAATGCACTATGAAAACATGAAGCAAAACAATACACAGACAGGTTGCATAATTTGCCAGAGTGCTTCCAGCTACCAGCAGCTGCATAGGGACCACTGTGCTGTGTTGCTCCACAGCAGATCTCTTCTCCTTTTCCTTTGCAGAAATTTTAGTTAATTTCTTCTTGTCTCTTTGCTTCCTTTATTTTCTGTTGCCTCATGTTTTAAGTCCTGCCATAGCTTCTATTATTTCTTTCGCTCTTTTTATGAGATTTTCAATACAGCCAAGATTTATTCTTTAATGTTAAATATGTTTCAGAGTGAAAAATGATTTATGTAGGCCATTGGACATTTTTCAGAAGAAGCTTTTCAAAATGCTTCTTAAATAGCCATTTGTCTAAAAGAGTTGGTCCTGCTTCATTTAAACCCTTTTTCAGTAGCTGAACAAGTAGAGATTTAAATAGAAAACATCACCAGAACAGAAAAAAAAGTGATGTAACAAATTGGGTGAACAAAAGAAAACACTTGAAGGCCAAGTGAGTTTTTTGAGTTGCAACAGTTATGTTTTTGTGATCCAGAAAATACATCTACAAAACTGAGATACCTAAATGAATGACAGAGCAATAAATTATAATCTGCCATTCTGCTTAAATTCATTTCAGTAAAATTTCTCTGCAGAGTCATGGGATCGGTCAGGCCCATGAAAAAATTAAATTAGATGCTACTTTTTTTTGACAAGTTGGATACCTTCATGAAGATTAATGATTGCTTTTAATTGTGGATCTTGAATTCTTGTAGGCAAATCATGGACTTGCATTGCAGAAATTGCTTTAACTTCAACTAAAAAGTGGCTATTTAGGATATACTTAGAAAAGAAAAATGCAAAATGTCTGAATATGTATTTACATCCCACTTCTATGTAACATTATAATTTGAATGGTAAGAAGTGTTATTTTTCACCAGATTTTTTTCAGATAGGTAACAGCCAACAAAGCTGGCTGGTGATTATCCTACGTGTATAAACTGACATTGCTTTAATTTTTGCAGATTATAAAAAAAGGGAAGAAATGGGCATGAATTTGCTTTAAAATAAGGAAAGAATCCCCACAATGATGGTGCTCAACACCAGGGTAGCAAGCCAGAGAAGCTGAGGACCTCCATCCTTGGAGATATCCTTCCAGCTGAGCAAGGCCATGAGCCTTGTCCTTTGAAGTTCAGGTTTAATGTAACATCAGCCCAAACTAACTTTGAGGCTGGCCCTGCTCTCAGAAGAAGGTTTACCCAGATGTCCTACTGAGTTCTCTTCCAAACTAAATAATTTTGTGATTTGTGGTCTCAGTCAAATTAACAAAAGTTTTTCCTGTAAAACAGGGCTATCCTTGCAGATATTAACCATTTTCAGTATGGATTTTCAATTGTCATTACTAGTACGTGTTGTTTTGGCAGAAAAGTGCCATATCACAAATACAGTCCTTTTTCCACTCTCTATTTCACACAGGAAGCAGGTTTTGAATCAACAACTAATTGCCAGAAAACTTGGTGGGTTTGCAAAGCCCTTAACTTGTTAGGCCTTGATTTTAACACTACATGTTCGTGTTTTTCCATGAGATTCAGTAAGTGAACATACACCAACATAATAGCAGCAATGTCAAAGGCCATGTTGTACATTCATAATTTGCCTACTGCCATGTAGAGTTCATCCATAAATATGACCAGGTGTTCCCATGTTCTGAACATCTGAACTGAGTTTGCAAAATATGAGTGAAAGAGAGATGCTTTGCAACTTGTAGTATACTTCTGAGGATACTGCCTGGAAAAGGTATGGACATATATGGATATACACACATATAAGCTGGGGAAGGGGGCAGACAGAAGACTCACCAAGTTTAATGGAGGGAGACACAAAGTCCTGCATCTGGGGAGGAACCCCATGCACCAATCTGCGCTGGGGATTGCCCATCTACAAAGCAGCACTGCAGAAAGAGACCTGGGGATCCTGGTGGCCACCAAGGTGAATATGAGCCAGCCAGCAAAGTGTCCTTGCAGCCTTAATGGTATCCTCAGCTGCCTTAGGCAAACTACTGCCAGCAGGTCGAGGGAGGTGATCCTTCCCCTCAACCGAGCACTGGTGAGAGGGCAGCTGGAGTTCTGTGTGAAGCTCTGGGCTGAGAAGTACATAAATACCTGGAGGGAGGATGTAAAGAAGAGTCAGGCTCTTCTCAGCAGTGGACAGTGACAGACCCAGAGGCAAAGGGCACAAAGTGAAACGCAGGAGGTTTCCTCTGAGCACACCTTTTTACTGTGGCTACTTCACCTTTTTGTGAGGCTAACTGAGCACTGGCATAGATTGCCCAGAGATGTCGTGGACTGTCAATCCTTGGAGATATTCCAAAGCCATCTGGACATGGTCCCGGGCAACCAGCTCAACCTCCTCTGCTGGAACAGGGGGATTGGACCACATGACCTTTTCTTCCCCTTAAAACTGGTGATGCAAAGGCTGTGTGCAACTTCTGGGAAATAAAATAATCTACATTTTTTCCAGAGGGGGATCCACAGTGCAAGATAACTCTGAGAAATTAATGTTTTGTACCCTTCTTTTTTTTTTTTTCTTTCTTTCCTCCAGGAATGACAACCCGACCACTTCCCTGGGCAGCCTGTTCCAATACTTGACAATTCTTTCCATGAAGGCATTGTTCCTAATATCCAATCTAAACCTCTCTGGCACAACTTGAGGCCATTTCCTCTTGTCCTGTCACTTGTTGAGGTTCCCTTCCAACCTGGTACTTCATGAGTTCATGGTTATTCTACCAAAATTTCTCTTGGGCTGACAGAAGTGAAAGAAAATCATGATAGATCAGCACTGCCCCCTTTCCTCCCTCCCTGCCCCAATCAACCATCAACCACATATAAGCTGATCACTTAACACGTAATAAGAGATACCTGTTTAACAGGTTTTTGTGCATTTCCACAAACAAGGATTAACTCTGTTTTGTCCTGTATCAACATGGGCAATATATTTACTGAACAGGCACACAGGGAATTTCAGAAAATGCTTTGATCAAGACACCATGAGGATGTACAAAGTTTTAGAAAGATACACAAATCTTGATCTCCATCAGTGCCTAATCACAATGTCTATGTCCATCTACCAGGTGCTACTGCAAAATTCAAATGAATACTGGTTGTTCATCACTTATTCACCAAAGTGGAAGGTTTGTTTTTTTAAGTTTGGAAACAAAATGTGTGCGTTGCATCAAATCCTTTGGCTTGATATTTCACCTCTCATTACTGTTTAAATAATTAATGCAAGACAGCATGTAAAGAGATATAGTTAGCAATATTTTGAACAGAATGTCCAAAATGAATTTCCTAATATTTACAATCTATCTTACAGTATCTGTAATTTACTTTAATGTCAACAGTATAAGGTTTCTTTGTCAGGCTGACAATGATCAATGCATCTGGCTTTCTTAATATATTCACAGTGTGTGCTGTATTGACTGCGATGAGAGAAAGTGTGTGGACTGGAGCATTAGAATTCTGTTTGATGTGCTGTTCAATTTTTTTGTTATCAAACAAACATTATACTTTATCTACTCAGTAAATCAGTAAATCCAGATGATTTGATGTGTTAAAAAAAAGGCAGGAGGTATCCTTTGTGTTATATTTTTTTTTGTTGTCATCACAAAGAGAATTAGTGAGGGAATATTTATTTCTGAATGTCGGTGTGTGTTGCTGAGAGAGGAGGTTAAGTGTAACCACGCTGTTTGCTATTGATTCCTGTTACATCTTTGATAGTTCATTTTTGTTTCCAGAGGGAAATCCCTGAGGGAAGAGTTAAATTGACCAATAGTGGACCATTCCAAGTGATTCTTGAGGTTTGAGTAACTGGCCAATTAGGAAATATTGTGTTTTGGTGGTGGGTTAATAAAAGAGGATATGTGAATGGGAGTAAGGGGGCAATGACTGTTACTTAATGGCTTCCATTGCTACCTATGCCACACAGCTTGAAGCCTCCCATAATTGGGGTGAGATTTATCTTGGAAAATCTGTCAAAAAATATCAACATGGGCCTCTGAGCAGGTCCTCCCTCTAATCACCCTTTGCAATCAATGGCCAACATGTTTTTGGTTAGGAAAAAAAAAAAAAGCATATCTAAAAAATTGCATTCATCTAATTTTAAAGTAGATGTTAGCATGGGGCAAGACCAATTGATTCCTTAATTCCATTGACCATGTTGACTGAATCTTCATCGTCTGCAGTGGAAGCCCCAGCACTTAGCTCTGATTTACCCAAGTTTGCATAGTCAGCTAAGGGGGTGTTCTCAGGTTTGCCAGGAGAAGTCAAGGGATGTGGTAAGTGTATGGAGGCGAGGCCAGACCAAGGTATAGCTGAATTTCACTCCATTATCTTGTTTACCCTCAGCAACAGGTATATGTCACAAGCTCAAATCAGTTGCCATCAAATTATTTCTTAGCAAGGCAGAAGGGTGATGGAACCTAGCCAAGAATCACTTTTTGTGTTGGACCTTGGCTCTCATTGCACATGAACTTTCACTGATTGAACAATCAGGGCCAATGCCCTGTATAAAAGATAAAATATCTGCAAAGGTGATATCTCTGTTTAGAACAATTGAAATAAAAGGAGTAGTGAAACTGTCACACAGAAGGAGCCCACACTCCTCTATTAAAGATATATTTGGAAAGCTTTTGAGTCAGGCTTACAATTTAATTAAGGTGGAGACTAAATGAAAGGAGAAGGATAAGAAAATATTAGCTACAAGGTGTATGCTCCTACTTCTTAATCACAATGCCAGATCTGAAACACCACGATGCTGTGGGGTTAGGTAGTGAAACAATGCTAATGATGGAAGATGGAAGAAGACCTTATTCCATGTCGAATTAATGAGTATCTAGACAGATCAATGTATGTCTTCATGAGACATAGAAAAAATAGACTATAATCCAGTTTTCTTAGAAACTACTCAGAAGCATCTGAGCGTACCTAGTCAGCATTAATTAAAGATTAATTAAAGATTTACGGAAAATTATAGACTTCTCTTGTGATTTTGCCTGGTGGTAAATCTTCATAGCAATGAAAAACTAGTAGTGAAACAAAACATTTAAATATCAAGTGCCTCAAAGCTATGTTGAATTTCTAGTTATTGCCATTTTCTTCTCCATCTTCCCTGTAAGTACAACTTTTTTGAGCAGTTCTTCCCAAAGGGTGAGCAGAAGGCAGAGGTTTTCTCCATGAATTGCACTGATCAACAAATAATGCTCATCAGTGACATCAGAACTTCTGCACACACTCATCTGATATTTTTTGATAGCCCCAATTCACTTAATCACAGACTCATAGAATACCAGGTTGGAAGGGTCATCAAGGATCATCTAGTCCAGCCTTTCTTGGAAAAAGCACAGTCTAAATAAGACGGCCTACCACTCTGCCCAGATGAATCTTAAAAGTGTCCAGTGTGGACAAATCTGACATTTCCCTGGGGAGATAACTCTCATTGCAAAAATTTTTTATCTTGTGTCCAATCAGAATGTTCCCAGGATTTCCTTGTACCCATTACCATATCACCTTTTTATCATTGACATGACCCTTCCTTTTAGAATGGGTTTCTGTTCTTCTTTGTTGCCATCCTTTAAATACTGGAGCATGGTGAGAATGTCTCCCCTGAGCCTTCTTTTCTCAAGGCTGAACAAGCCCAGTTCTCTCAGCTTTTCTCCATATGTCAGGCTTCCCCCTCCTCTGGTCATCTTTGTGGCCCCTCTTCGGATTCCCTTCAGCCAGTCCACACCTTTTTTGTGTGGCGGGGTCCAAAATTGAACAAAGTATTCCACGTGTGGCCTGGCAAGCACTGAGTAGAGTGGGATAATGACTTCTTGGTCTCTGCTGGGAATGCGCTGGCCAATGCAGCCCAGCATCGTGTTGGCTTTCGCTGGATTTTGTTTTCCCAGGTGCAAGGCCTTACACTTGCCCTTGCCCTTGTTGAACTTCATGAGGTTCTTGTTAGCCCACTCTTGCAGCCAATTCAGGTCTTTCTGGAAATTACCAAAAATTATACAAAAGCAGAGGGAACAATACAATTACAGCACATTTCATGTCATCCAACCCAACTAGAACTGGTTAGAAGATACATTTAAATGATTACACATTTGTTTTCAGCCTTAATTGAGCCAGAAGTAATTAATAGATACATGTGTGTGTGTGCATATTAAAGAACATGCCGTTAAAATATGCTTTGGAAATGTCAAAACATGTTGTTACAGCATGGTCCAACATTGATCAGCTTCCTTGACAGCTGGAGAGCCTCACGGGAGTTTCATTTTGAATGCTTCAGGCTTCTAATCCCTCCTGTGTATTTGATTCTCCAGATGGACAACAGTTCCAAGGTATGCTATAGTCTTACTGCCTCAGGGTTCAAACAAAACAGGTCAGTGTACTTCAGTGTATTCTGAATTTCATTCAGGCCAAGATTCTGACCTATAATACAAATCCAGGATGAAAAGTAGTGACCTCCAACTTGCATGAAGGTGGATGTCCAGGGGGCTGCAGATTAATACTGAGTTGACACAGAATATTTCAGCTCAGTGTGACAAGCCAAATGTATCAATTCAAGATGACACCACCCAAAATGCCAAAAACACACAAAAATTCACATTTTTAGTGGTGTATACAATATTTTGGATCAAAAAATAAACAAATATTCTCAAAAAAATTCCCCAGCATACTCTTTACAAATCCATTGTTTTCTCAGACGTTGCTTTTTTAAAGTTTCAGTTCCATGATATCTGAACAGCTGGCAGAAAAAGGCAGCAAACAGACGCAGTGAGTCTTTTAAACCTTGAACCAACCTTGCAAGGGGGAAGCATTAGATCTGTAGCTGTGAAAGTTTGTGTATTTTCCTGATCTTTTTCTCCTTTCCTAGCTTCCTCTCTCTTAATGACACTTTCACACACACTTACAAGCCCACCTTTGCATGTTGGAGAACCACTTGTACACTCTCCAGTCTGCCCCTCTCTTTCAAGCACAGGTTCACACACATAATCCTCTACATAGAGTAAAGCTTCTTTATTTTCTTTACTTTTTTGTTAATCCCTCTTTCTTTTAATGACGGCTAAATCCTATAAGGTAAAAGATGATCTCTCTGGGAACAACTGAAATGGGGGACAACATGTTTGCAGCTCACGTTTCTCCTTCATTCTTTACTGGAAAAGATTAGTTCTGTGGCAATTATGGTGTTCCCACTGGAAGCATAAAGGAGTTACAAAGCCATAAGTGCTTGTTCTTTTTCTTCAAACTTGGTTTCACAAGGTTGAACCCAATTCTAATGGGATGATTTATAAAGCATTCTTGTCATCATTTTGCACCTCTTCATGACTCCAATCCAGACTTCTTGGGATGTCAGTGAAGCACACTCAATTCATGGAAAAACAGATTCTGTTGTAACTACCCTTCCAAGAAAGCAAACTCCAGGCCAATATTCTCCCTGTCTAGTCCTAGGGATGCTCTTGCAAACATCCTGGTTGTTGTCTCAGGTATACCTGGCTCAAAATGTGCCCTCCAAGGCCCTCACTGATGGGGTGGCAGGAAATGACATACCCTTCCCAGTCTTACAGATCTTACTTCAGCAAACAAAGCTCAAATTGCTGTAATCATACGACACACATGGGTTCTCCTATATTTTCATGACAGTGAGGTTCTAATCCATTGTCTCCTTGTATGGCAGTACCAGCCTGTTATTTAGGATGACTGTGATCTCTGCCATCCAAGGCATCCCATTGCATTCTCACTATGGCAACACTGTTCATGGGATTTATAGCAGATGCTGACTGATGTCATGAGCAAGTCTGTGGCAACTACAGCCTGTGTCATCCACATCTACTAACACTGCTGCAGCATCCAACTCTGCAGGACAGTGCCATCTCTCATTGTGGGCTCCAGCCCCAGAACTGCAGTCTGGTTAGAAAGGCACATGTTGGCAGAGAGCCTTTCCACAAACCATCTGTGTGTGAATAGGGTCTGAATAGCCACACGCAGGTTATGGGTAAGAATTAAAGACCAAGGTAGCACAGGGAACCTAATGGGTGATGTCTGCTACAGGGAGCCTGTTGAAGAACCCTTCTTGCTCCTTTTGCAGGAGGCATCACCCTCACAGGTTCTTGTTCTGCTGGGGGACTTCAACCACCCCAACATCTGCTGGGAACATCTAGCACAGTGAGCTGTAGGCAATCCAGGAGGCTCCTAGAGGGCAGTGAGGATAAATTCCTAAGCCAGGTAACAGACAGCCCTACCAGAAGGAATGTGATACTGGACCAGTTGGTCACAAACATAAGTGAGATAATCAGTGATGTTAAGATTGGAGGTAGCCTGGGCTGCAGTGATCATGCGTTTGTGGAGTTCACAGTCCTCAGGGATACGGGTCAGGTGAGGTGCTAAGTCAGGACCCTGAATTTCAGGAAAACAAACTTTCAGCTGTTGCAGGAGTTAGTTAATAAGGCCTCCTGGAAAACTGCCCTTGAAGACAGGGGGCAGAACAGAGTTGGTAGGTCTTTAAGGACAGTTTTCTTAGAGCATAAGAACTCTTGATTCCCAGTTGTAAGAAATAGGACAAGGAAGGAAAGAGATCATGGCTGAGTTGAGACCTGCTAGACAAACTCAAGGGCAAGAAGGAAATGCACAGGGAGTGGAAGAAGGGACAAGTATCCCAGGAAGAGCAGAGTGATCTTGTTTGGTTGTCTAGGGTTGGGCTAGGAATGCCAAGGTGCAGCTGGAGCCAAACTTGGCAAGGGATGCAAAGGACAATAATAAACATTTCTAGCCAGAAGAGGAAGGGGATGAAGGGATTGAGAGGAGTCCTGAGGAGGAGAACTGGTAGATGAAATGCTGGATATGACTTGACAACGTGCACTTGCAGCCCAGAAATCCAAATGTGTCCTGGGCTGCATCAAAAGCAGCGTAGGCAGCAGGTCGAGGGAGGAGATTCTCCCCCTCTACTCTACTTTTATGAGACCTCACCTGGAGTAGTGCATCCAGCTCAGCCCAGCACAGTAAAGACATGGACCATGTTCAGAGGAGGCCCCAAAGATGGTCAGAGGGCTGGATCACCTCTCCTATGAAGGGAGGCTGAGAGAGTTGGGTTTGTTCAGCCTAAAGAAGAGAAGGCTTCAGGGAGAGCTTATTGCATCCTTTCAGTATCTGAAGGGGGACCAATATAAAGACGGGATGAAAGTTCTTAACAGGGCCTGCAGTGAGAGGTCAAGTGGTAATGGCTTTAAATTAAAAGTGAGTAGATATAGACTAGATATAATTAAGTAATTTTTTTATGATGAGGGTGAAGAAACACTGGCACAGGTTGCCCAGAGAGCTGGAGGAAGTGTTCATGGTCCAGTTGGACAGGGCTCTGAGCAACCTGATCTAGTTGAAGATGTCTCAGCTCATCGTTGGGGGTGGGGGTTGGAAGTAGATGATCTTTAAAGGTCCCTTACAACCCAAACCATTCTATGTTTCCTCTGCAAGTGGGATGGCACCAACCATTCAATACATTTTTTCTTCCCAGAGATGCACATTTACTTTTGATGTCCTTCCCTTAATTCAGAGAGCATTCTCTCCCTTGTTTTTCCTGGCAGACAGTATTTGCCTGGCTCAACTGCTAATGCACTATATAAATAAAAAAATTATATATAAAAAAAAAATAACTCCAAAAATTTAATCGCTTGTGAAAATTCCAAAAGGGATTTCCAGAACATCCCATGAGGCCATGGGAATACTTTGGGTTTTGTCTTTTGTTTGATTGGCAGTGAAGATCCTGCCCTTGTAATTGTGGTTACCAGTTAAAACTCTTTCAGACTGGATTGTAATTTATTGTGCTCAACTGAAATAAGGTTCATTGTACCTGTCAATAAGAATCTTGTTTCCTGACTCGACATCCTTTACTTTGATCAAATTCCAACCTTTTTCATTCAATACAAATACACACAAACCAAGTGATTGTTCTCTCTTTAGCCTGGGTGCCAGAGAGCCTTGGTGATTTGGGAAATAGCCTGAAAATTTTCTTCAGTGGAGAAGCTGAGCCATGCCAAGGAATTAACAGAGAAGGGTGACAAAGCATACCATTTTGCCCTAGTCCCCAACTTCTGGAATGGAGTAGGAAGCTTCTTATCTAATAGAGACACAAAAGGTTTCAAACTTAATATTGTACAGAAAAAGTGCATGTTTATTTGGAATAGGTGAGAGGTCAAAGGGAAAACTAGTTGTTAGGCAAGATTATTGAAATATCGCTTGCTGTTATTTTAAAAGAGGGCAAGAGGTGTCTAAAACCCAGACTGAACACAGCAATACCTTACTGTTCTTTGGAAATGCATCTTTTCCTACCATGAACTATGGATTTTATCTCCGATTCAATTTTACTGATTTCTATGTGGGGCAGGAGGAGGCAGGGGAGTGGAGAGGCTGGGGCAGGGGTTTGGGGGTTCAATTTAAAGGGGTTTTGTTTATGTCTGCATTTTTATACTTCTTTTTCCACTTGAAGCTCTTTGCTGGAGGAGAGCCATGAGGTACTGACACACTGTGGAGACACTAGCTCTGATGAGAGACAAATTTGGGGCCATTCTGGTGGCCACTGGCGGGTGTTCCCTGGTGGCAAACTCAGGACAGAGCCATCCTCGAAGCTATTTTTTCCCTAAATAAAACCAGCCAAGTTTCTAACCCATAGAAAACCTCAGCATATCAGCATCACACAGTCTGTGTCCTCACTGCTGGAAAAGACAGCTCTTCTCACAGTGAGAAGGAAATTTCTTTCTTTTCTTCCTTCTCTGTTCCATCCTTGAATAATGCACCAAATTCACAATTTCTCCTGTTTCATAGTAGGAATCACTGCTACAGTAGGAAGTAAATTGCAAATCCCAACTCAATTCAGATAGTTTCCCAATATTGATTTATAGGTGATCTCAGAGCTAAAGATAAAAATTCTAGAGCTCTTTATGCCATTCCAAAGATCTCCCTTTTCTCCTTTTACCATTGTAAACATCTATAGAAAGATTTAAATAATTCCTTTGTATAGCTTGCTCATTATTTAGCTTTGCTTCTGTTCTCCAAATAAACTAAATCTGTCTTACTTCTTCCATTTACATCCCTTTGTCTGTAGCCTTGAAGGCTGCTTTACACAGAAGGAATAACCACAAAGCAATGATGTTCAGAGGTTTACCAGCAACATAAATATTTATATGTACTCCATACTGAAGACTTTCCATTGAGTCAAAATACATGTATTATACAGACAGTTATACATAATTTTCATATGAAAGGCCCAATAGAGATGAGACAGTTTCATGCTCTCTTTCATTTAATATACTGGGCTTGAAGGTCAGTGCTCTTTTATTTTTCCTTTGAAGATTTACAGTTGTGGTGGCTTTTTGTCTTTGCTTACAGGGCTCAGTCATGAAGATGCCTTAGAGCACCAGCTTTCTACCTCAGGAGACCTGGTTCCAGTCCTGCTCTAGAGCAAGCACACGGAGGTTAGTGGTCTCGTCATGCTCTCTAGTGGCTGCTTCTCTGCCGAGCAGCTGCCACGCTCCAGGGCGGACCAGCTCTGGAGCAGCACTGATGCCACAAGACCTCACAGCCTGAGCTCAAGAGGAGGGTTGTTTTGCTTGGTTCTAGTCACTCCTAAACCTTGTCTTAATCTCTCACCCCAAAGAACCAGAGAATAAATATCTTGAAGACAGTCATACCAATCTTTAAAATAATTTCTGCTCTCCTCTTCTCTTCCTGGCTATAATCCCAATCCCTCCATTTAAAATCCAGAGTCAATAATGGTGAAACTGACAAACACCTGGCTAACAAATCCATTTTTTTAGTTATTATCTCAACCTTATCTAAAAAATGCAATGAAAAGAGCTATTGAGGTTAATAGGAAAGGCCTGGCTGACTTCAGTAGGCTTTGAACCAAGGGGCCAAAGATACTTCTGCTTCTCACTAAATTTCATGAGTTTGTAAATTTATATGGGGCCTTCCCAGGGGCAGAGTTTTTCATGCATTTTAGAATTACAGACTTGCTGCTGAGTGTATCCTTGAAGTACAAAAGTAATACTGAGAAGTGTATAATGAAATTGTATTTGCAACCTTTAAAAATCTCAGGGAAAGTTTTGTTTCAAGTTCTGAGTGACAAGGCAGATCAGAATTATTTTCTGAATAAAAAAAAAAATGCAGTAGAATAAAACTGAGATTCAGCAAAAACAAATGAATCACTCTTGATCATACCTCTAGCAGAGAGAAAGCAAGCTACTCTCTGAAGGAGATGATAACTTTACTTCTCAGAGTTACTTCAGTTTAATGCTAAAATACCAAGCAAGCAACATGGAATGGTATCCTGATAGAGTGATTTGGTTGCAGGTCTGGTTCTGGACAGTGGCATTAGCCCAATTCTCCTCCCTGCTGTCACAGTCTATCCATGCACTTCTTTTAATGCAAGGGCACTGATACCCTTGAGCTCCTCACCCTCAACCATTTCCACTGCACGTGGATTCTGGGAAGGCACCTCTTCTCTTTAGGCTGTGATCAAATGGGCTTGTTGGCTTTCTTCCCTGACGGTGGGGGTGATACCATGGGGTTTTAAGAGAGAAAAATAAAAGTGATGCTTTCCATTTGTGGGATGTAGGTGGTCAAGAGAAACAAAAGTCCTTGCAGTAGTTTTACACGAGGATACACAGATGGCTTTGGGGGTGTGGCAGACTCTGTTTATGCTAAAAAGATGAAGGAAGCCAAAAAAGACTTGTGACAGATGCTTTCAAGCTATGGAATATTTAAAGAAGATTGCATTAACTTTATAACTGTTAGAAATGTTTCCTAATGAAATTCAAGTTTTTTGTTGGTAGCTATGTTCCCAGACAAATAAGACATGGGATGTTTCCTTTGAGATGAAAAAGATGTAGAGAGGTAATTAATATTGTTTTCAACTTTGAAACAAGCTTAAGTGGAAGATATTTGAAACTCATTTTCCAAGGGAGCTACCACACAGACTGTTAAGGCCCAAAGGCAAACCAAAGGAAGCTTCAACCATTTTCAAAAATAACAGTCCTGACTGGGGACAGATGTCTTCTAAAAATTCACTGTGACTAACAGGACAAAGGCTTCAGAGCCCTAAAATTGTTGGAAGACAGATGACGGCCAAATAGGTGCATTGGGTGGCTGTTATTTTGAGATACATTTCCTGTGAAATTATTTTGTTCTGGATAAGTAGTTTGTAACCTTGGGAGAGCTGAAGAGATTGGAGGAAAGAGGCAGAGCAGCTACTCAGAGTCAGACTTGCAAAGAGTTGTAGGGGGGTTTAGTTAAGGACCAATTAAGAGAGCCTGCACTATGGGATCCTGCCTGAGAGAGCTGACAAGCTGCGATATCATAAGGGAACTGGAAATGTAGTTACCTTAGAAACTGAAATAAGAACTTTACTAAAATATTAACATGTCTGAAAATTAAGAAAAGACAATATTTCTAGTTGTTAGGAAACTAGGCTTAAGAATCTCCTTTCAGAAAGAGTTTTAGTAATGAGCAAGCTGAGTATTTTGCCTTTTTCTTTACCATAAAAAAGGAAGGTCTCCAAGAAAGCCCCAAACAGCAGTTAGAATAATATATTTTTTCTTTAAACTGACACAGAATAAATGTGTTTCCTTCCCACACGTATCTACTCTTTAATGACCGCCTGGATTTTTGTCTCCCTATCCCTCTTCTGTCAGTTCAATTTGTTTGGGATGGGCTCGTACAAATGGCTACAGGAGTAATTTCCAGTGTCACCAAACCAGAGACAAACTGCAGTCCTTTTTGGCCTTTGGCTGGGATGATTTTTTTCCTCCAGCAAGGTATTTTGGGCAGCAGTTCTGACTTGGAGAATACTAAATGCTGTGAAATAACCATTTAAATCTTTGAAGTTGTAGAAGAACTTTGTTAAATTTGTTCATGAAGATGAAGTTAACTTTAGAAGGGAAGAAATGTTACATCAGACCCTCAGGTATCTTTCCAGACAGGAAGGTTTTCCTGGAGGTAGTTTGATAGTGAAACTTGATTACTCATTTCTTATTAAGTCTAAAATAATTCTAGTAGATTTTGCATTGTAGAAATGAGTTTATGAGCTCATAAATGAGGAGTTATCTGCAATTTTTATTATCAAAACCAAATACTAAAAAACTTGGGCAAGAGAATTCTCTCTGCTGGAAGCCCCAGTTTGATGACCAGCTACCTCACTTGGCAAAGCTAAAACTAAGAGAATTTATATAAAAGTAATATTGGGCCAGATGTGTAGG
Organism: Oxyruncus cristatus; assembly: GCA_013399855.1. NCBI lineage: Eukaryota > Metazoa > Chordata > Aves > Passeriformes > Cotingidae > Oxyruncus > Oxyruncus cristatus. Next base: position 1,742,181 of record VXAY01000602.1, on the reverse strand, counting down.
ACAGAGATTCCAAGGAGGGAAAAAAAAGGACAGAGGAAGCATGTTTCTGCCTGAGAAACATGGGGCTGATCATCAACCAAGAAGTCCAAATATTTGCTTAGAAATATTTTTACATCTTGATAATGTCATGCTGGAAAGTCCACACTGAGTCTCTCTATCCAAAAGTATGAGTATGCATCCTGCTGCCAGTGAGTCACCTGGAGGATTTGTCATTCGGTTACAGCATTGGGGAAAGGGGCAATTGCAGTTTATACTGTGCAGGATTACTGTAATGCCATCGTTCAGGCAAATACTTCCAAATGTTTTGCCTGAAGCAGTGGATTGCTGCATTGCTCACTGATTATTTCTCTTGCTTCCTTGCCTGCTGGATGCATGTTTACAAAAGCTAATTAGAGTGGACTATGTTGTTTACAGTGCTAGACTTTAAAAGGAAAAAGCTTACTATATAATCTCTTTGCTTCAAGTGTGTTTGAGCAGAGATTACTTTAGGGGACCTGAAAGGAGCCAGCAGGAACAAACTCAGCAATTATTTTAGCACGGTGAAGCATTTCTATCACCTAAGTGGCAGTATGAAATATTCCCATACTGGTTACCTGATACTGGATTATACAGAGTGGAGATTTATTTCTGTATGCACCGTATGGCTTTGGGCTACAGTTTATTTCAGAGCCCTGTGTTTCACGTTAAATTTTCAGTACATGTCACATATGCAACAGAAACCAAAACTAGAAAAGGTCATAGTTTTTCCTTCTTCTCCTTTCTATCCCCTTCCATTTAAAGTTTTGGAACCAATTCCTCTCCCACAGCAGCTTTTTAAATTGGTTTTGGTTTTTGTTTGTGTGGGGGCTTTGAGGTTTCATATGATTTCTACCAAAGTAAGTAGGAGATGAACGAAACCTCCTAAAAGGAGGAAGAAAAAAATAAAACTTACCTTTTTTAAGTTACAAAGGCAAAAACCTGAAATCCAAATAATTTCTTTGATTGAAAAGAATTCCCTGGAGTACATAAAGCTTTCTATCATTTTCACCAGAAGAAGGTTATGTTTAGCAACCATAAGATTTCACTCAAGGAACACTTGGCAGTGAAGCCGGTCAAGAAATACGAGAAGCCAATTCCATCCTACTTTGCAGACAGATCAATTACTGCCTCATGTCATCAAGTTTCATGGACTTCAGATGAGTCTATTCAATATATGCCAGGTATGATGATCCCATTCATACCCCCAGCCTGGTGAAGATGCTGGAGAGCTTTATGTTTTCCAGAAGTTCTTTTATCAAATAATAGCACACATTTTTCACCAGGGCCTTCACTGGGAGGCACAGAAACAAACAAAAGAGGTTGGAAGAATTTGACTGCTCTGCTGGCACTACTGCTACAGCCTCAGTGGAAATCCAGTTGGATCTAAGAAATACTAAAGAACTGGAAATATATAAATCAATTCAGGATATTCCCATTCCCAGCCCACATGTTCAGTCCCAGTTTCAAATTCCACAGATTGTATTCAGCACAGAAAGGAGAGTCTAAGGAGGGATGAAAGAATAAAATAACTTCCCTTCTTCATGCCTTCAGTTTGACAATCCAGATTTGTGTTCCAAATGTACTCTTTGCTGTGGAGGTTGTAGCACAGAATGCCATATCTAAGAGAGGGAAAAAAATCTGCCACCAAGAACATTTAAGAGAGGAAAACTAGACTATGATAAATAAAAATTTGCTCATGTTTGTGCTTTCAGCATTTTACTATGGTGAGTTCAGCATCACAAGAACCTGTTTTAGCAAGTTCTCACATTCTGCTTGGTGATATTAGGTGTGTGTAGGTGGAGGATCAGAAAACTTTGGAAGCTTCTCATTTTGAGCTGTTGTGGAATCCAGTTAAGCCACTTCTGTAGATTATAATTCAGGTTCTTTTTTTTTTTACGAAGGATTTGCTTTGTTTTACTTGGACTGCTCATACATTAACATACTTGTTAGACTATGCAACCGATTCTGAAGCAGCTTTCAGTATATGTAGTGCTGATTTGTAACAGCAAGGTTAATAATTCATTTAATTGTCCCAGAAGACGTGCTGAGCTTGACTAAGGTAATATTCTGGAGACATCTTGTTTGCCGTTCCAAATCCTGGAGAACTTCTTTTACACATGAACTGTGATAGCTGACTGTCCAGAAGAAAATGGGATAAAGCAAGAAACACATTGCCAGGCTGTGGAAACACTCTCCTTAACAAGTACCTTATATAAATACATAATATAATTTTATATATATAGATACATATTTGGGAAACAGTCTTACATATACTTTATGCCACACTCTGTACTCAGCAACTGTGAATAAGTGAGAGGGTATCAGAGTCCTTTGCCTTATGTCTTATAAACAGGTTGGAGTATCATCCATTTTCTTCTTGCACTGATGTGCTGCAAACGTTGTTGTAGTGATGCAAACATTGCAGTAGTGATTTCCTTCCAGTGTCTGTGTCGAATCTGCTGAGCATGGATCCAACTTAGTAAAGGAGTAACAGAAAGAACTTCTCCTTTGAGGACTGTCCCTCCAACCAATGTGTTCCAAACACAGTAAGAAAGCAAAAAACCTGAATCAGGATCACTTTTCAGATTTGGCCACACCTGGAGGCCCAATGCAACTTTCAGATCTACTTGAACCATGGCGGAGTTTGCAGATCTTAAATCCGGGCTCTCCCAGCTCTTTCTCTGTGGACGCTGTTCATCACCAGTTTTGCAGCCTTGTTTGAGTATTAAAGCAACTATAACTTTCTACAGCCTCCAAAACTTCTTTGTCAGAACATTACTGTGGGTTTTTTCCAGAGGCTGTCCAGCTCTGACACAGCCGCCAAGTATGACACGCTGTTTTTGGCAGCAGTGTGAATTAGAGCTCCAGTGACAGCCATCCTGTGACTGAAACGCCTTTGCAAGTTAGGATGCTCAGGGAGTCATAAGTCCAGGGAAAGCACAGCCCAGAGAGAGGGAACTGTGGCGAGCTGAGAGAGGTAAAGACAACTGGAAAACCTGACAAGAAACATCAAAGGAGAAATACGAAGCTGAGATTTGAAAAGGTAAATTTCAAAGCCGTTTCCATCTGGCTGCACTGATTGCTCTGAAGAAAAGCAAAATGAGAGCAAGCTGTTTCCAAGGGGTAATGAGACTTGCAAAGGCACAAGGCAGGGCATGGACATGCTGCCAATTTGTTGGGAGTGCAGAGACCTGACTGAAGTCACGATCTGAGAGGGAGATAAGGAGATGGGGGTAATAAGAGGGTTAAACACATGTAACATAATTCCACCATCAACTAATTGTCATACTCCTACTGGAATCTCACTGCCAGAGGTACACAGATGTAGAGTCCCCTGCCCAACAGGAGTGAAGGTAAATACGCATCTTCAGAATGTGGTTTGTTCCTTGGGGCAAGGAATTAGATCCTCTACTTCTCTGTATGTCAGCTCTGAACATAACTTAAGATGTGAGCTTAAACCTTACTATCCTGACTCAGGGCCACCTTGGAAATTACAGGCTGTGTCTCCCAGCCCTTACTGAGCTTGGCATTTGAACAGAAAATTTCCCTTCATATCTACAAGATGTGGCTGCTGATGTTGACTTCAAACGTGGCAACACTGCAGCATTAGCAAAACTCTGCCTCTGGTAGTCCTTTGGGATTTTGGGGTCCTTCAGGAAAGTAACCTCCATACAGATGATGTTTCCATACAAAGGAATATGTTTGTCAGGCTATTCATCTCTTCCCACTGCTGAAGAGCTCTGTATCAAACCTCTAAGTGTGGGAGGCAGCAATTTTAAAATGGGTGAAAAGACTGTTATTCTCCAAAATCTGACTGCATTACTGTTTGGCATTCTGCTTGATGAAGCTCTAAAGGACAAAATCGAGGTATTCATACGTGTTTGGACAATGTCTATCATATTAAGCGTACTGTGAAGAGAGGGGAGGTAGGTAACAGATGGGGATAAGCGATGCTTGCACAGAAAAGAAATGGAATGCAGCAGTATTGAAAGCCAAGAGCTAACAAATGAAAGACATCTTCAGGAGCTGCAGTGAAAGCTGAGCTGTCAGTGATTAAGCACCTGAGTGGCTGTGCTTGGATAACATGGGCGCATGTCCAGTGGAAATAAACTGTGGAAACTCCGTTGGGAAAGCTGAAATTTGAGTTGATTTTATAGTCTCAGGACTACATCTTAAAGGGATTATAACCTTTTTACCTTTTTTTTATGGAGGACAATTTTAACTGAATATCAGGAACTCCCTGGCTGCTGACCACAGTAATCAACAGGCTGAGACCAGCCCACTTCACCACCATCTGTTGTTGAGTTGCCATACCCATACGAACCTGGCACTTTTTCCCAGTAGATTTGGAGCCTCCTAGTTTTTCTCTTGGGAGGAAAGAACTGCTCCATCTCCTTCTCAAGACTGCACAAAAATAATTCTGTGCTGGCCCTACACTATGAGCTCCTTGGTGAAGGGGTCTATCTTCCATATGCGAAAGTCATCCCAAATCCCCAAATTATTTTTTTAATAGTCAAACCCCAAATTCAGGGCAATGTCTAGCACCCTTTCTGCATAGACTACGTGAAAGACTTGTGTAAAATGGGATAGGGACAACTTTAAATACCTCTAAAAGCAAAAATGATAACTGAGACCTGAAGTATTAGAAGCTAAAGAAGCCAAGACATGTCACTGTCCTTACAATATGGCAGAGGCTGATTTGATTCAGCACTATATATCAAAATCATCTTTAAATGTAAGTTTTATCCATGGTTTAATGAGAGACTTTCTGTGCTCCTTTAAAGCACTAAAGCAGCAGTCCACATACAAGTCTTTCGCTTTTCAGCAACACCATTTTCTTCAAGTTTTGCAGAACATCAGGAGCAATGACCACACTGTGTTCAGCTGTTTTCCCATGTAGTTCTCTCCATGTAATTTGGATTACCTCCATTTAGCTCTCTCTACTGAAATGAAGGCAGTAATTCAGTTCACAACTTCCCAAAAAATCATTTGTTCACCAAGCCTCAGAAGCTGGTGCGAGCCCACTGACCTTTAGAAGCTACAAGGCAGTGTGACAACAACTTCTTTCCCCAGTAATATACACTGGGGATGGATCTGATCTGGAAACAGGATTTTGGAAAACGGATTTTGTATGTAGAAAGGTTTATAAATATGAGGATTCACGTTTGTCAAGTGATGACAATGCAGAGTGCCAACACTGCAGATAACTGAGTTGGTGAGGATAAAACACCTATTTTTAAATGTGGCTCCTCCTACTGAGGTTTGGTGTTCTTTTCTTTTTCCTAATTTTCACTACACAAGAGTTCGACCCATTCTGTTGAATCACTGTATAAGGAGAGGCAAGACTCTCATCTCCCTTAAGGAATTCTACTGATTCATTGGGATGGGTGAGGAGGATGGTACAAGTCCAGGAGGAAGCCATAGAGACAGTTAAACCTAGGGCAGTTTAATTGTCTGGTTTTATTTAGCTGTCTATTTTTTTCCCCCAGTATACACAAAGACACCATGGGGAAGGGATGTTTTGAAGCCAACATGGATGGGCTGCAATAGAGATTTGCAAAGCTAACTTTGATTATAGACCTGTGATACACTGTTAACTGAGCTTCTGCCTTGATATTTAGACCCTAAGCTAAAATTAAATCCTCTGGTTTTGATGTTTTGGATCCTGAGATTGGGCCAGGCTGCCCAGGAAGAGATACAAAATTTAGATAGGGGCTGGAGCTCTATAATTTGCTGTCTTTTGTTCTCTACAGGCTCCTTACTTGACATTTCCACTTCAGGGTAAAATTTTGTTAGTAGAAATGGCCTTCTCAGAAATAATAGTGCATTGTTCAGTGGCTTTCTTGACCTCATAGAAAATTTCTCCTGGTTTGCTGTGTTGGCTCTTGTGCCTCTCAGAGGGAGAAGTTCTGGCTTTGTGAATTCAGCACTGTTATAGCAAATGGGAAACCTACTGAGACCGTGAGAAGCAAATGCTCTAGATATAATTGTGCAGACAGACTTGTGTGTATATCTAAAAATATACATACATATACTTTGTATACACTTACATATAATTTGTATGTAATTTTTATTCATATTTTATGTATAGATATTTATATTTTATATGAATACGGCTAAGACTACATATAAGAGATGATAAGTAGATCTGTCAGATGTAAAAGTATTTTACATAACTAGAACATAACAAAAATAAGTTTTTGTGTGGCAGCAGTGTGTTTGCCTGATCCCTTTACAGCAGAGCTTGAAATGAACATAACAAGCAGCACACTTTAAAAATGTACAAATACAACATTACCAGACACGAAACAGGCTGGACCACTGTGTCAGAGACATGTACAAGTGAGCAAACCAGCAGCAAGGGGGTGGATATTTTGTGGATGACTAAGTAGTTTAGATCTTGCAGAGTTGGAGAGAGAAAAAAAATCCAACAGCTATAGAAGTATAAATATTAATTCATCTAATTTTTCTGGTTCTACCTTTCAGAAACAAAGGCACTCAGCTATGGCTGCTCTCATGAGCATTTGACTGTCAATCACAGGAGAGGGAGTAGAACAGCTAAAGATGAATCCAGGGAAACATAGGTCAATGGTGGACAAGCCAAGTAGAAAGGAATATGTTCTGACAGGGATGCCCACTGCTGCCTTCACAGTTACCAGAAAGTAATGTGACTTCCCTGCAAGTTGCACCGTGCTTTTTCTCCTGGTAATAGCTTTGTTCAATGTCAGACTGAAGGAAATGGACTCTGGACCACTGTTTTTGTGTTATAATGAAGAAGTAGATGCAGGAAGTTGGTTACTCCCAGACTGCAGGAAAGGGAAGAAGCAAGAATTTCCCTGCTTTTCTACAGCTTAGCAACAGGGCACACTGTACATTTCTGTGCTTGCAAACAGGTACTGTCTCCTCTGCCTTTGAGACATGGGCTGAGCTGAGAGAATCTGGGTGCTGTGGTTTTGTGTAGCTTTTTCTTTGTGGAAACAAGGAATTACAACCTTTCAAAACACAGGCTGATCCCCTAACCTGGCTGTACACCTTTCTATCCTCCCCTTTCATGGCACAGAGGTTCACAAATATTGAGAACATTATGTAATTAGCAGGTCATGACAGTCTTCCTCAAGAGCTCCTTTCATCAAAGTCCACATTTTGCTTAGACATCAGTCTTTGGTCTCGATTCATTTTGTGTTATGCAAAATATCTTCCAAAGGAAGGGAGTTCATGCAGTGTTAGTATTTGGACTCTGACTGCAGCGATTTCAAAGGGCTCTCAGAGTATCCATTGGAGGGCAGAAATGAACTCCTTCCACTTCTAACACTTATTTCCACCAAGTCAACCAGAGTTCAGAGCTCTGAACCTCCTGCAGGCTGTGGTTAGCAGTTTGAGTATTGGCCCCCGATTCTACAATTTGTCTTTATCTGGGAACAGAAGGAGGGTTAAACAAGAAGTTCTCAGAAATTCCATTTATGAATAAAACATTAGAATTTATTCTCCTGAACTTAAAATAAAACAGCAAATTTTTCTGTCATCTGTGTAAAATTTTTCTATTAGCGTCTGGCTTTGTATTTTCTGGAGACTATTTCAGTGCACCTATTATAAATATTTATGTGATAAGAAAAAATGTTGGAACTCCTTCAAGTAAATTAGATGAGAATGGGTCCACATATTTCAAAAATAAATGCAGAAAGTAAATGTTCAAACTATGCTATAATTAAATCACTATATTCAGTGAGCTTAGTGGGAGATTGTTGCACGGAGAATGGATTAGTATATTGTTACCTGGATGTGAGTCTAAAAAGTAGATTACAGCAAAAAAACAGGAGTTTTAAGTGAAAAAGCCATACTAAGATAGCCTCCCAGGTGCATTTATGAATTTATCAGTCAGGCACCTTATAAATAACCTGGTTCATTTAAAAGACTAGTTTTACACCTGATAAAATATAATTTCCATAAAACCCATGATAATCTCTCCATTTAAACTAATAGCTAATTTTATATAAAGAAATTTTGCATAACACACCGAACACCAAGCACAACCGCTTAAAAGAAAAAAAATTAAGATGGTTTCCAAAAAAATAAAACTTCTCCTCAGGAAAGCAGGTATGTGTGGACTATTCCATACAACTAAGTTCCATTTTATGTAAGTTTTACCTGTGTCAAACAAAAGCTTGATAGTTTTGTTAGCAGAAAATAGGTGACAGTAGTCCATAAACCATTCCTTTGAATTGTTTTGTTTTCCTTGCTCTCTGTTCTCTGTAAATAAAACAAAGACAGATCTGGATTCAAAGAGCCAAAGCCTGCCTTCAGATGTGGGCGTGCATCTCACTTAAATGTCAGGTAGAGTCAGGGGCTCAGATCAGAGGAAAGAATTTAGCACCATGACGAGGTAAACACTGGGGAGAGGAGGCTTGTGGGGGACAAGGTCTGCAGGTATTTTTAAGGAAGTAATTTTTAAACAAGATTTGAAACTGGAAAACACTGGAAAAATCCTTCCATTTCAAAGAAGATTTTCCAGTGCTTAACTTTTTTTCCTGATTTTTAAAAATTTATTTGCTGATGAAGGCCAAGCAAACTGTCCCAGAGAGAGTTCAAGAAATCCAAACCAACTTGAGTGAGGTTAATGTCAATTCTGCTTCAGAAAGTGGATGATCCCCTCTCAATTGTTTCATTTCTGACTTTCCTCTAAGGTTCTTTTTTCTGCTGTCAGCTTCAAACCCCAGGGACATGTCAGTGTAAAATATACGTTTGACTCAGCCTGGCCTGTGACATAATGATATCCATCCTGTCCAGTTTAACCTTCTAATTAAGCAAAGCTTCAAAAATTATTACAGGGTGATGATAATTGTCAGAGTCACCTAAATAAAAATGAGTATCAGAACAAATAGAATGGTGGAACTGAATGTTCTTGAATCTTCAGTTTGTCTTGGGAAGCAGTTTCTTGAGACTGGTGTAGTCTGTCCCCCTGGATAACTTTGGCTAATACTAGTCCAGTTGGATGGAATCCATCTGAGCTACCAAACAAAACTTCTTCAGTGTTTCATATGATTGATACCTTTTTGTGATCTTAATCTTGACAGTCACAAAGCAGAGGTTTCTATGGTGGCATCACAGGAGAAAGCAAGAGGATCTGCTACTTATTTTAAGGGATTTAGAGAGCTTACTCTCAGACCTGCTTGCATTAAGAGTTTCTACACAATTCCTACTCAGCATATATTGATATACACATACTCCATATACCTCAATTAATTTGATTTCATAATGCCTCTCTTAGGGAGAAAACGATCTCTCCAGTAACAGACAGGGAGACCTGAAAAGTGAGATATTTCAGTTGCTCAAAAAGATCATGGCAAAAGCAGGAATTGTAAGGTGGATCCAGAGTGCTCCAGAGCTGCACCGTGGCTTTGCTCAAGGACTCTGCATTCATAACCTATATGAAAAAAACAACTTAAGCAGGGTTCAAAATCCAGTCATTTTACCAGCAATGAGTATAAAACTGAACAGGGATTTCTTGCTTTTTTGCGTGTCTTTTGTCAAGTTTATTTTTGTAGCTACAGGTATCTGTTACACTGATGAATAGCTTCAAAAGGACTCGCAGAACCCAGGTGCATATTTTCAATACTGCAGTAACAGTAGGAAACATCCTGAACACTGCTGTTAGAGGGTGACCACATGCAATATGATAATTTTGGAGTGCACTACCTTGCATCTGTGACTACATACCACTTTCTTTCAAAATATTCATGGAAGAATGAATGGGGAAATGGATTAACAGAGTGTCATTCACTGAGCAGTAGTGAACCTTCAGCAAAATAACAGGTGATGTGAAGTCCTCCAGCACTATAGAACACTCACAGCAAGCCTAACAAGGGTTCAGGTTTCCCAGCTTCAGAAGACAGAAGTGGATGAAAACTCCCATTTGCTTTTCAACTACACCTTACCCTGTTCATGAGTGTTTTCTGTAAGCAGTCTTTGAATGATTCAAGAGAAAACAATGTTTCCAGTTTTATGAATATTTGACTTCTGAAACCTGATGAGATGATATATTCATAGGAACATAACACAGGAAATACCTCATCAAACACTAGTAGGTGTCCCTGCCAGGCCCATCCACAGTGAGATCCAATGTCTCAGTTAATCAAGTTGTATAATCTCATTCACAAGCAGGTTGAAAGCTATAAGGGTTTTTTGGTGTGACAGGGCTTTTGTTTTGTACCCATTCTTACTAATACATTTTAGTCTAACTTTCTGTATAATACAGACACAAGAAGTTCTCTAAATAACATCTGTTTTGTTACAATATTTTGTTTCTTGTAGGCAGATTTCCAGTCCTGATTTAGAGAAATCCAAAACAATAGAGAGATCACCCCTTTCCTCAATAAACATTTCCAGAGGTTAATTACAAAACCCAGTAAACTAAACACGCACACACACACAAAAATTGGTATGCCTTATTTCTTGCCTCATTTAATCTCACTTCAGCTTCCAGCCTTGGGATTTCCTCTTGCCATTTTTGAATGCCAGATTGTGTAGCATCAGAAATCTCTGAAGTACTCTGAAGTACTTATGCACAGTGCTCCTCTTAATCTTCTCTTTGAGTACCTTATGTATTGAATTGCTTGAATTACTCCAAAAGCCATTATTTCCATAACTGTAGAAATAATTTTACCTTTTATAGTGCTTTCAAAAGTATTTACACACTTCTTTCTCCTCGTGGTTCTTCCTAAAGGCAAATTTTAGATCTATCTTAGTTTATTTAACACCACCATAGCTGAAATAATTTCATTTTTCTTTCTTATAAATCAGGAAGTCTGCAGAAGTTTTCCAATTTCGTAAGTCCCCTGCTCTGCCAGTGCCTCAGGTTGCCAGCACAAGTGAAGAGAACCCCTGTACGTAAGGTGACAGCCAAGAAAACACATGAGGTTGATTTGTTGCAAATATGAAGTGCAAGAGACACCCTCCACATCAGAAAATATTTTATGTAGAACAGAGTGTAGAAGAATCAAAGCAAGCAAAACATTAGCATTGCATAAAGCCAAAGTAAGGTCTGATCTTCAGGCCCTTCAAAAAGGAGCTCACTGTATTGTTATGGAAGAAAACCTGCCAGATGCAATCTACCTCTAGTTACCATAAACTTGTTGGAAGGAAGGAAGGCAAAGAAGGCAGGAAGGAAGGCAGGAAGGGAGGGAGAGAGGAAGGGAGGAAGGAAGGAAGTAAGGAAGGAAGGAAAGAAGGCAAGAAGGAAGGAAGGAAGGAAGATTGTTTGGAAAACAAACCATAAACATCCTGGGTTGGGACACAATATTTTTTTTTTGTTTCCAGACGTGAATATTCTTTCTTTAAGGCAGCCTGAAGTGAGTGATACTTGCTTTACTTTGTTATGTCCTCAGTTTTACATGATAATGTGGCAGTTCATCTCATAGATTCAGCGAAGAGCTTATTGTCTTGACAAATGACAATCACAGGGCATTAATGTAGGCTATTAGTACGAGACCCCTCTCCAGTTGTGACTGTGTTCCTCCTTTTGATGTGCACCTAAGATACTACCCAAGAAGCTCCAGGGAATTTTGCAATTACAGAAAGTATCATCTGTGGTTGTTATAGATTCTTGCAGTGAGAGGTTTGATGACAGATTCGTTTTGCCTGATTGCAAGTGTTTGTAATTCGTGTCCACCTGAGCTACTCACACAGGGACCACTTCAGAGTTATTGTAAGAAATTAGCATTCTTAGGCACATCTAACCCATTTAAGTTGTTTGCTGCAGGACAAGTGTTGATACCTTTCCACTGACTTTAGATTTCTGAGAGTGGTCAGATGCTATAACTGGTTATAGAAACTTGTGCCTCATAGGTGAGGGTCGTATCATCCTCATGTTGCCATTGAGGCTTTTTTTTAACTTAGAAACAGTTTTATTAACTAGAAACAATTCAGGAAAGCTGTTACATTATTCTGCTAGAGCACCCTGTCACTGTAGACATCATACCTTGTACTTGCTGGCTCTGTTTTGAAGACTCCATGTCAGAGTCACATTGGTGTGGCTTTTTCTGCTATTTCTTGGGGAACATGAGCACATGCCTACTTGAGCACTTACAGCAGCTGCTGCCTTCCCTGCCACCTGTGTCTAGATATGGTGATAAACTGACCAAGGCCACTTTCGGTCTGATTCTGTTGCCCAGGTCACTTCTCAAGAGAGAGATGTAGAAAACAAAACACAACTCTTCACAACCATCGGAAGTACACAGGCTGGCTGAATCATGTGAGCGCAGTAACATGTCAGCCTATTTTCCCCTGAAATAGTTGCAGGGTCTACACCTGTTTTCCTTCCTGCCAAATCTTGCTATAGAGCTGAATTTTGTATCTGTCCCGTAGGATTTAGAAGTTTTAGTTTGTTAGGAACACAACATGGTTTATTTGCAGAGGTAGAATTTGGTTCCTCTTTGGTCTGGGTGGGCCCTGTTTCTCACCCTTTCTACCTAAACAATGTAGAGAACATATACCAGCCGAGCAAGAAATTTTACTAAGTGCCTTTGCTCTGGATAGTTGTAATGGCTACACAAATCCTATAAATAAAACTGGTTTTCATCCAGGGAGAACTGATTGATGAAAGACACTACATTTTTTCTTGCTGGAGTGTGAAATCAGTGAAGACTTTAATCTGATATGATCTGGCAATTTGTCAGTTTTAGAAGACCCCAACTGAGCCAAGAATGTAGGACACAGCAATGAGATGAGAATAGGAGAAATAAACCTTGGATTCAGAAATCAAAAGTCACCACTCTCAGATTTGAAACAAAGAAGGGCAAGACTGAACTACATGTTCTATTTCAGTTTTTCCCCCACTATTGTACTTCTTTTTTATGTCTTCTGCTAACTCATGTCTTCAGAGCAGTTAAATATGATAGACTAAAATCACTGAGATAGATATTTTGCTCCTTGCCTGCTTTCCTCTGAAGGATGGGTAGCTGAGACTACAATGGGGCTACCAGGGTATGCATGGACTGTGAGAAGTTCTGAAAAATTCTAAAAATAGGGGAAATCATTTGTCCTCCTGTGGGATCTATTCCAGCTCACTTATGAAAAGCAGATTTCTGATGAAGCTAAAAAAAAAAGGCTCTTCCAAAGCTGATGCCACACATTGGAATGGAGATGTAACTGGGTTATGTGAACCACAATTGGGTACTGCACTTGAGATACATATCACCAACTGAAATTCGGTGGAAACCATGAAATCAGTGAGTTGAAAAATTAACAGTGAGTTTGACCCATATTAGTGTATACACAGAGAAGAACTGAAAAAGCTTTGCTTGTAGTTTCCTAATGTTAAAGCTAAGCCAAACAGCAAAAAATGATGTTACACACTGCAAGCCATTAGTGTATGGAAGCTGATGACAACGTTTGTACAAAATATCTTTCAAAAAAACCCAAAACCCAACCTCATAATTTCAACACTAAGATAGATTTTACTAATGATAAAATTTCTCTCCTCTTATTAAGTACTTCGACAATCGGTTTTAGTCTGGTTTTTTTTTTGCTAAAACTTAGACTAGGAATGTCTCAGTCTCTGTATGTGTGATACCCATCTGTTATCCCCAAATAACATTTGAACTACTTAGCCAACTTCAATATCATTAACAGAGATGTAGACATCCTAAAGAAATTCTTGTGACTTTTACGAAAATAGGTCACCAGGCTGAAAGCAGACCCTTACTAAGTGCTTTAACTGAGAAAAGTCCTGCATCAATATTAGGCCCCAGAGACTCACCATGAGGGAGTGAAAAGGTCTCATAAATCATAGAACCATAAAATATGCCAAGTTTAAAGGGATACACAAGGATCATCAAGTCCAACTCCTTGTCCTGCACAGGACCATCCCCCAAGAGGCACAGCATGTGCCTGAGAGTATCATCCAAATGCTTCTTGAGTTTGGTTCTGTGACCACTACCCTGGGGAGCCTGTTCCAGTGTCCAACCACCCACTGGGGGAAGAACCTTTTTCTATTATCCAGCCTAAACTTCCCATGACACAACTTCAGGCCATTCTCTCAGGTCCTGTCACTGGTCACCACAGAGAAGGGATCAGTGCTTGTCCCTCCTCTTCCCCTCCCAAGGAAGTTGTAACTGCAGTGAGGTCCCTCCTCAGTCTCCTCCAGGTTGAACAGACCAAGTGATGTCAGTCACTCCTCATACGGCTTTCTCTCAAGGCCCTTCAACATACTCATTGCCCTTCTTTGGACACTCTCTAATGGCTTAATGTCTTTTTTATATTATGGTACACAAAACTGACACAATATTCAAGGTGAGGCCACCCCAGTGCAGAGTAGAGCAGGACAATCCCCTCCCTTGATCAGCTGGTGATGCTTTGCCTGATGCCCTCCAGGACACGGTTGGCCCTCCTGGCTGCCAGGGCACTGCTGACTCATATTCAGCTTGCCATTGACCAGGACCCCCAGGTCCCTTTCCATGGCACTGCTTTCCAGCATCTCATTCCCCAGTCTGTACGTACAGCCTGGTTTGCCCCAATCCAGGTGCAGAATCCAGCACTTCCCCTTGTTGAACTTCATGTGGGTGGTGATTGTCCAGACCTTCAATTCGTTGAGGTCTCTCTGCAGGGCCTCCCTGCCTTTGAGGGAGTCAACAGTTCCTCCCGGTTTTGTGTCATCTGAAAACTTGCTTAGTATTCCTTCCAGTCCTGCATCCAAGTCACTTATGAAGATGTGGAAAAGCACATTCCACCTAGCAAGAAAAGTTCAAATGGACCCTGAAATGAGCTGTGAGACATACATTTCATATGGAGATATGGGTTGCAGCATACACAGTCATATTTATCTTTTTGAATTGCTCATAGAGGACACAGAGCATGCAAGTCTTAGTCCTGGATGTGTTGTTAAATAACTGGTTTATTGGATGTTGGAAGAGAAGCTGATTCCAAGAATTCTGATGAGAAAGGTCTGGGGTAAGTTTTCTCCTTACCAAACTGTATCTATTTCTTGCATTATACCTTTAATTAAAGGTTCATACTCTGCTTCATTCTGTTTTTAGAACTATCATATAATTTCATTTTATGGTGACATGGAAGTAATCTTCTTGAGGAGCCCAGTTTTAAAATAAGAGAATTTATTTAGAAGTAGGATGAGATAAGATATTTTGTGGATCTGACAGTCCATTCTCTATGAAAATTAGCAAAAACCTTCCCGTTGTCTTCATTGACCTTGGGATCCAGTCATCAGAGGATGGTGCTGTATCCGTGCTTAATTAGACACTGCTATTGTTGGTCTAGGTTTGGCCCAGCCACCTGTGCGGTTTGTGCTTTTCCTGCCAAGATATGGGAAAACAGGGCCTGATAAACCAAAACTTCATCCTTGAAGGCAGCACTTTGTATAAACTAAAATTAATTGGTCTCTCACTATTGGCTGACGGCCTTTCAAGGGCATTTGAAGGAGAAAGTGAAGAAGAGGAGGATGAAGTAAACCCCCAGACGCATTAAGGGAAGACCCTCCAAGGTGCATCACGCAGGCGCAGGGAAACCCCAATGTCCACACGTGTGCGCAGAAGGGGCACCACTGACACGACGAGGGGAGGGACCGAGGGCCTCTGGCTCGGTGGCACTGGCCACACCTGCCCAGGTACACGTCACCGGCAAATTGGATAAAAAAGCAGGTGGCTCATACTCGGGGGGACTCACGCTCCACACGAAGGACCACGTTGCCTTTTGCGGGGACGCCCGCGATGTGTGAGCCGGACCCTCCGAGGACGCAGCTGCTGTAGAGAATCCTTTGGTATTCGGAGTTGGTAAGATAACCTCGTGAGTTATACCTGGGTGTTCATGGGGTTTACTGAGGGCTTATTTTCCCTTCTCTTTTCTGTCTACCGTTTTCTTGTTTTGTTGGCCACCTCTTTGTAATAAATATTGGGGTTTTTTGAGCTTTCAACGGTGTTTTGGTTTCAATCCCGGCATCCCTTCGAACCCTCCCTGGAAGAGGTGCACACAACAGAAGTCTGTTTTCTGTCTGGCTTTTTGTCATTTGAATTTAGCCAAGATGCACATTTTTTCAGCTTCCAAACTAAATGACCAGGCATCATGAACTGTTAACATTTATTTTCTTAGTAATTGGAAATGTCACAGTAGAGCTGCCCATCCACTTCTTGACCCATTAGTATAAATAAACCAAATCAACATACGTTTTATTAAAGCTCATGCATTTTCAACAGCAGCTTTTAAAAAAGACAGTTCAATGTGCCAGCTCTTATGGCATTGCTCCCATATAATTTTTCTACCGTATGAACAGGGAAACTTGGTAAATTGGATATAACTGTATAACAATAAGCTATCATACTATTCTATTGATTTTAAATAATAGTGATAACATCTTAACTGTTACAGTGTATGTTCATTGAAAACTATCTAAATTTCTTTTCAGGCCTATTTAATTCAGTATCATGTAATTGGGTTTGGTAATAAAAGCAAAGAGAGATGATTAATGTTTAGATATTATTGTTTGAATATGAAAGGGACCTGAACTTCCTTTTCACCCAATTCCAGATTTAATTTGCATATTTAAATGCTTTTCTGAAACTAAAGCAAGGCAATTGCCCTTTCATTGATCCAAGAATAGAATGGCAGTAAATATAACACTGAGGAAAATATCTAAAATGTGAAGCACTTACTGGAAATAAAAATAGGTAAACTTTGTTATTTGGGACATTTCAAGATTTAATACGTTTTCTGAAGTTAATCCACTATTATTCCATAATGCCACCTACCAGCCCGAAGTCATTATCAAATTATTTGTCTTTTATTTTACCATGCTTTGTAAAGATGCCCAAGTACTTCACTAAAAATTAGCATACAAGAAAAAAGGTGTGGTGTTACATCCATCACTGGTGTATGCAAATCTCACCTCTAAAATGTTAACTACACCAGCATGGACATAAAAGCTGATTGTCAACAAATTTCTCTAAGAAACTGCATTTACATTCAGGAATATATGACTGCATTTTATATTATCAATAAGGATTTTTCCTATTCGAAATAATTAGGCCTATTTGACTGTAAGCACAATTTTACTGAAGAGTGCGGTTAAAGAATGTAAGTAGCTTGGACAACACTTAAGAATGGAAACAATTAATAGATAAAGGTTCTTACTTTTTTTTCACTTAAAATTTCAATGGAAACTGTAATCTGCTTACACAGGCAGATGCAATAGTTTTCCTTTCCTCTTTTTTTCCAGTCATCTGAAAAGCTATACAGGAAATACTTACTGAGTAGGAAAAGAGTAGCAAAACTAAGGATCAATCACTCCAAATGATAGGCATGGATTTGAAAACTTTACTCCAAAATTATTGTGCTCCACGAGTAAAACAATGCTTCATTCCAAAATTGTTAAAACATGTTCACTGGAATTAGAACATACAGAACAATAAATTATTTGATCTACAACTAATCCCTTTATATTTTTAATACTTAATCAACTGACTACAGTCGTCAATTATTTTTTCCAGTTACCAGTGTCTTTGATCCTGCCCCAAAAAATGTCTCCATGTGTGTGCCACAGTCTGGTCAAGCACCACTCTTTGCCCAGTGCTTTATTGTGAATGGAGCCAGTTCTCTGGATATCATGTTCTTCCGCTCTGTCACTGTTACTAAACATACTAGAACACATGTGTAAGCTTAGATCCTCTTTCTGGCAGTTTTCCCTAAAGTATCAACCCTCACAGTCACCCTGCCTAATCCTGAGCTCAACACACTTCTCTCTGGTCCCTTGTATGTGCTTCTCCAAAGTGCCAGTGAGGTCTTCGGTGGTGCTGCCAAAGGCAAAATATGGGCAAAAGTTAAGACATCAGAGATACTTGGGAAAATCCCTGACTGCAGTCATTTTGTTCTTAAAAGTACTCCTATTAATAATAGAAATGTTAAACTATTCTTATTTTTTAAGAAGGCCTCTTTCCATACCTGATTCCATGTTTAGTGGGAGAGCTAGGTTTGTCAGTATCCAGACAAACGAGCATCTCCTCTCAGTTTTCTCCTGCAGTCTTGGACATGGCAGTTGTCTGAAGCTTTACCCTTCTTTCTTCACCTCCACTGAACGTAGCACGTGAAATTTGAATGGAAGATCTTTCTCTTCATCTCTTGGACTTCTCCAAAAGTGTCAGTAAAATAGCTTGGCAATGGACCATTGTCAACTTTCTAGAAATTGTCCACTTTCCAGAAAAATGAGCTGATTATTAGTGGAGAAAATAAATTTTCTTTTAAATCTATATCTTGACTATCAAATCTGAATTAACAGAGTATTTTCCTTCTAGAGCCCACTGAGGTGGCTCTGTAGTGTTAGCCACCACCACCACGTCAGGCATTTCAACTCAACTCTAAAATGAACAAGGTGAAACTGTGGAAGGAGTTATCAGAGTGCATGTAATTTTGTTGGGTTTCAGTAAGGTGACAATCACCCTCTATATATAAGTCTCTATAAGTCTCTCTATATATAAGCCTCCATAAGTCCATCTTACTTCATCAAAGTAAGAAATACACGTGGTAAATAGTCCTGTTCATTATTTCAGATAAACCCACCCCTGCACTCTGACAAGCACCTCTGAAGTTGCAACAGCTATAAAGCTACTGAAACAAAGAGGCAATATTTGTATCAATATATATCTGCTTTCCTTCTCTTTTCTAACAAGGAGGAACAGAGCTGATTCATTTTTATATATCTGTTCACTTCTGGAGGAGACTGGGACTGGAAGTCCAACCTAGAAAAATATAACTCTGTTTATCTGCCCAAACAGAAGGGAAATCCTGCTATTTTTCGGCACAGTTCTGTAGACAATGAGATGAAAACATATGGTGCTCATTGCTCTTGTGCAAACCAAATCTTTGACATTTTATCAGTCAGCAGTGAGCTGGGCATACCACACTGTACTGTATTTTAATGACTGTCTGCTGACGAGCTTTTTAAGATGAAAAAACAAAGACATTATAGTTCCTGGATACCTTTATTCCTCTTTATAAAAAGAAAATTATACCGAGTTCGGCATGAATGTCTCTAGCTCAAAACCCAGGGACAGAGGAAAACATAAGTATTTGTATTTATTTGCAGTAAAAATGAGATAAATGTAATTCATACATAATTCATGTCTTGTTGCCACAGATGAAGGAATATAAAAGGGCTTTAGTGTAAACGAGAAATAGGGATCTTGTAGTTTAAGAAGAAATGGTTTGAGAAAAACAATGTGCTCTTCTTTCTCACTGTTTAAAGCATTTTATAATGTTTCTATCATTAAATTTTCTATTGTATCCCAGACTCTACAGGTGAATCCTAAAGTTAACAATAGAGTTCGAAAGCAAAATTACATCAGTTAAACAGCAAGGGGAACTTGAGTCTAAACCACAGAGACATAATTGAATGGATGTTTTCCAGAACTCACAAGAACTCAAAAGAAATCCCACAAACAAGATTTTTTTTTTGTTTGTTTTCTGAATATATGATCACTAAAAAAAGTTGTAACTAACCAATGATTCTGGAACAGCAGCACAGAGATGAAGGACAGGCAGGTCCAGCGCTAGCAATTAGCTGGTGTGAGCTCCCATTTGCACAGGGCTCATACTCCTCACATGAAACCAGTAGAAACAGACCGACATGCTTCCACCAGACGGCATTTTCAGAAGCTGCAGAAGCACTTACTGGAATGTGAGGGTTTCCAAGTTATGTTTAATATATACAGATGTAATGGAATATACTTCTAGTGTCATTCCATTAGGCCACTTCTCTGTGAGAGTGCTAATGCGTGAGAATAAATAGCTGGAGAGGATGCAGATCACATCTTTGAAAGAGATCAAAGATCTTCTTGTTAAAGCTAGGAGTCCAAAGTCTCAGTTTATGGTGCAACTGCCATAATTTACACAGGCTGCACAACTGGCTTCCAAGCAACCCTAGGGAAGAAGCAGCTCTCCTTTTCAAGAAAGAACTATTACAATGCCATATGTAAAACCTAGACATAAAACCTGGGATATAAATGAGAACACAGAAAGACACTGACCCAGAATGAACTTGATCATGTGGACTTGTTCCACTTAATAAAAATCAGGAATCATAGGAGCTGAATGACAGCTCTGCAGAGCCGAGTACACACCCCTTCCCCAGTGCTGGTATTTCTTCTCTGTTTCAAAGCTGCAGGATTCTTCCTCAGCTGCAGATGACCCCAGTTTTTACCTTGCCCCAAGGAGAAGGCAATGTTGTGCTTCACTGGAACTTTCATTTTGGGGACTTCAAAGTCCTTTAGAAACATAAAGGAATTTCACCACACATTCTTCTCTCAGGGTAAAACTTATTCCTACAAGCATTTGCTGACTGTGATTCAGGCAACAGCAACAAACTGGTAGGGAACAGGAGGGTGAGACAAGGGTGGTATTCACTGCAAAATGTAACACAAACAACAGACAAATAGTCCTCAGGCCTAGGCTACCACCACAAGTCTTGCATGTAATTTCTTTTTTCTTCAGAAAGCAGTTCTTTCTCTGAAAATAGCTGAAGGACTTCAGTATTTCTCTCCCGGGATGAATGGGAAAGGAACACATTAGGAGGAAATTTTATTATGTGCTCTTTGCTGTTGCAGAGCCTTTTTCCTATTTTCAAATCCGAAACTAATTTCTGCCACACTTCTGGAAGGATCTGAATCCGTGTCCATCCCTGCAGAACAGGGCCAGCTGCCCACTCTGCCTGTTGACATGCACAGGGACCTCACTGATCACTGCAACTGTGACTGCTCCTGATACTGCCAACACACAGAGGAACCAAGAGTTAGGCACCAAGACAAGCCAAGATCACAACTTCACTCCTTCCCTGTGCCCCTTGGAGCCTGTCTCCTACCTGTGTCCGTGTAAGGCTCACAATCAGGCAAAGGTGGGCACAGGTGGACATCCAAAGCTGCATCCACTGCAGATGCTGCAAATAAAATATTACATGATAATCTAAATTCCACTTGAATTCCGATGAAAAAATTAATCTCTGAACTTGCTTAAAAATGGATTTACAGTAACATACCTCTCAAATGGCTTCTCTCTACATGAGAAACTGCTCAAATTTTTCAAGGTTTTGTTTGTTTGTTTGTTTGTTCGTTTTTTGTAAAGTTCTTTTTGAGAATCTGTGTAAAATAGAAGTACTTGATCCAGATCACTATTAGTCTGAGTGGAGAGGCTCTTTTGGCCTCTTTCGGTAGTCTTTCCACTACACTTGAGGAGACACACTTATTCAACCACATATTCATAATAATTTGAGTACAGCTGTTGTGTTTGGCCAGTTACTATTGGTCACGGAGATATAAACTGCGAAAATACCTACAATGTCTTTCATGTTATTTACAAAACCTGTCAGTCCTCTGAGACTACATTGCTCAGGGAGCCTGTATGGGGGAGGCTCAGCATCAGGTCTCAGACTCAAATTTTTGCTGCCACCCTCAGCTGGGTTCAAATGGGAAGCAGTAATTAACTTCATTAGCCACACAATTGAGGAATGGGACTACTTAAGTCCAGACATCTAACTAATTATAAGGCACTTTGTGTCCCTGTTATCTAAGAAAATTACCTAAATTCAGATGAGAGGAAATAGTCAAAACATTATCCAGCACCATGGATTATGGCTTTGGTCCAGTATGATAGGAGTCTGTTCTCTGTTTCTCTCCCCTGGCACCCGCACCAGACTGCTTTGCATTACACATTTATCACTGGTTACTCCTCCACTGCATCCCAGATTGAGCATGACCTGTCTGAATGCACAAAAATAACAAACCACTGGTTGATTTGTTGTGTTTTAGAGTAGCTGCTGGGCAGAGATCCACCATAATGCTAGGAAGCAGTTAAAGTAAGATCAATGACGAAGAAGACCAAAACCACCTTTTCAATGAACTGCACACACAGCATATCATAAAGTGAGGGTGTAAATGTAGGGCCGAGTATGGAATGTAATTTTGTTTTACTTTATTTTTATCCAGGCAAATCCACTGAGCTATTTGGAGTAGCAGGTTTTAGCCTATCATCAAATGCCATGTTTCTTTCTTCATCTGATTTAAATAAAAAATTTCACAGAGAGCTTTCGTAATAGAGATGTGTTTCTTGACAACAGGAAGCAGCCCCCAACTACCACCTGCAACATTCAGATTTTTGCCATTAAAAAAAGCTTTCTCTAGATAGAAAATACAGCGAATCACAAATACACTTTTCGCAGCATTAAATTCTTGTCTGTATAATAGTTCTGCTCAGTACCTTGCAGAGACTTTGTGAAGGATGCTCCAGGAGTGTTACCTATTATTGGTGCTACACTGCAAGTTGACAGTCACCTGTATTTCAACTAATTTTAGATACATAGAATATTCCCCTGAAGTTTGTGTTGGAGATATCTCCCTTGTTTCTTTTATTTCAGTTATTTATTCTCCCTCTTCCAATGTGAATGGTAACCCTCTGGGTTTGTGGCATTTTCAGAAACAATAGGAAGCTGGCTTTCTTTGCTGTCAGCCTGCAGCCTTCCAGAGGCAGGTGTTACCCACCCCATGGCCTTTTCTTCACTAATGGGTAGAGCAGCACTTTCCATTCTGCACAGGTGGAACAGAATAATAACCTGTGGGAGAAGAAACAACGTGGTAAAAACCATGTGAAACAACCGTGCAAGGCTGTTGCTGTTACAATAGGTTTCTTTACGAGAAACTTCCAGTTCTTTCAGCAAAGATGGATCCAGCTGTCTCCCTGTGCAGCAAAGGTATATCATATTGCTGCCAAATACATCAATTTTATTATAAAGACAGGGAAATTGGAGTGTGAACTGGAAACTTTTAGAAGTACTTTAATCAGCTGCACTGTTCTCATCAACAAAAGGGCAAAAGTAGAGGGTTGGTATTTTTTCTTCAAATTCCTTACTTATTGCTTTGCACCATCCTCATTGTCCTTGTCAATGTGGCTGTTAGTGGCCAGAAGGCAAGCAAGAGATCCTGAAAGTAGGAAGCACTAAAACTGTCTTAAGGATTTCTTTTGTTGCTTTGACATAAATAGAAAACTTGTTCACCTTTGATCTCTTTTCTCTGTAAGTATTTTTGCCAGCACTGGTTTGTGAGTAGGATAGGAAGCAGAAACTTAATCTGGTGAAACACAAATGTTTGACAAACCTTCCCTAAATACCTGCTTGATGTCACTAGAAACTACCTTTTAAAATTTGTGAGGGAATTGCATAGGTACACAAAATGGAGAAGACAATTTGAAAACACATAGAAAAGGAGTGCTTGTGGAGAACTCCTGTCCTGTCAAAGCCTGAAGATACACCGGGTATGTGCTCCTGAACATGTTGCCTCATCCAGAACCAACAGGTGCACTATACTCAGCAGCATTTTGGACATCAGCGATGGATTTTTGTGACAAATAAAATTCTGGGGGTTTTTATATGTGGAGTTAGTAGGAGACCCGAACTGATGCTCTCACAGAATCACACAGAATCACAGAATTACGTGGGTTGGAGAAGACCTCAGAGATCATCAAGTCCAACCCTTGATCCACTACCACCACAGTTACTAGACCATAGCACTAAGTGCCACATCCAGTCTCATCTTAAAAATCTCCAGGGGTGGAGAATCCACCACCTCCATGGGCAGCTCATTCCAATGTCTGATTACCCTCTCTGTAAAGAACTTCTTCCTAACATTTGACCTAAATCTCCCCTCACAGAGCTTAAGACCATGCCCTCTCTCTGCATATGTTCCTGTTGAAATGGATAATTTCCATTTTTAATGCTAAACTTTCCACCCGTGTAATTAATACTAAATGGTAATAATTTTCCTGTTAAGCTGACAGCAGCTATCTTTGCAATCTGTTGCAGCAAGGAGTCAAAGCAACATTTTTCAGCTACGTTGTTTCAGAACAGTAAACATGTCAGGCTGGAAATTGTAGGACATGTTCAAAAGCATCAAATGTAAGATGCACATGGGGAAATTACTGTAGCAATAGCTAATTCTTTTCAAGGGAAGCAAAAGAAGAAGCAGCTTAATGACAAAAGTAACCAAAAATGATAAATGTCTGCAGCTTCATCTCTTACACCATAACTCAGAGAGGCCAAGGGAGAGGATGTCTGAAGTCTGGTTGACACCTGGCACAACCACGTAGTCCTGTGGGATGTCACTAGAATTTATTGTTAAAATCCATGAATATTTCTGTCTCCCGAGAATGTGTTTCCTGGAAGAAACTCTTCAGACGAGTCTTGGTGAAATAATTCTATTCTAGGGGGTTACAGACCATAACATCCTGAAGTTTAAATCTGCGTATATTCATCAACCCTTTTATTTATTCTGGTCTCAAGTGTCTCACCATTCATCCATGGTTCAATTAGTTCTGTAAGTTAAGGTTGCCTAAAGCTTATCTGTCCCTTTTAAAGCTGTGCTTTTTCTCCTATAATAAAAAAGAGATTAACAAATTGAACAGGGATGAATAGTTAGGGAAATTAGGAATTTATTTTAAAATGGATTAACAAAGGACAGTTTGGACAACTTGGCAATATGAGGACTGAGAGGGAGATGCTTACATTTTGGTGGTTAATAATAGGAAGTAATACAAAGTCAAAGAACTATGTTCTCAGAATAAGACTTTCTAAACTGAAAATTAGAAGGACTCTAACAACAAGGAAAGTTCTGTAGGAAGGTCCCAGATAGTCACGGAGATTACAAATTTGAACTATTACACTAGAAGAGATTAAATCACGGAAACTTGGAATGTGATTTGTTCAAGGAGAGATTGTAAGATAGGAAAAGGATGAGATAGGAGCTTGAAATTAAACCAAGCAATATCAGGATAAGATAATTTTTTTGGCTTCCTAAAGAAAGGGGATGAAAGGAGACAAAACATGGTGAGTTTGTGATGCTCTGTTCATAACAGTATTTAATTCGTTCACTGAATAATTCCTGGGTCTAGTGTTGCCTGTAGGCAGTGGGAAGAAGTATTATTCTCTTGCTTGTTGTCTAACTTTGCTTTTGGGAGACAGAAAATTGGTTTTCTTTTGAAAAGTCAGAGCTTAGTTACCACTGGAAAAGGTCCCCCAAGCAGAGTAGTTTGGTGCACCAGTGACAGCCAGACCCTTTACAGTGTCCTGTTAGTTGTGTCTCACTCATGTTTCAGGTTAAACTCTCAGCTTGAGGTTAGAAAAGACTTTCCTGTAACCAGAATCACAAGGACCTTAGGGTTTTTGGCTTTCCTCCATGCTCAGGCCATGAACCTCTTTCTGAAATTCTCTGCCATTTACAGCTGACATGCATCTGCAGTGACCTGAGGTTATCCTGTTCCTTCCCTGTGGCACAGTGTGTAGTAGGATTTGGGTATCAGATTTTTCACAGGGGTGGAGAAACAATCTGTATTTTATGGTATGCAGAGGGTAGGAATAGTTTGTGTGGAACTCTTGAAAGTTACTGGCTGTTGCGTGGTAACTTGTAGCTGTGCAGATGGGTCTCATGGTCCTTGATGGTCTCACACAGATCTGTGGACTGAAGTTAATCACCTTCACAAGGTTCATTTTGTACAGAAATTAAAAAAAAAAAAAAAAACCAAAAAAAAAAAAAAAAAAAAACAAAAAAAAAAACAAAAACAAACCAAAAACAAAAAAAAAAAAACACCCCAAAAAAACAAAAAAAAAAAAAAAGCAAAACCAAAAAAAAAAAAAAAAACGAAAAAAAAAACCTAACCAAACAACCAAAACAAAATCAAAAAACAAAGAAACAAATCAAAACAAACCAAAAACAAAAACAAAAAAACACACCAAAAAAAAAAAAAAAAAAAACCACAAAAAAACCCCTAAACAAACAAACAAACAAACCAAAAACAAACAAACAAACAAACCCTAGTCTGCATTTTCCATTGCAGGAAAATGAGACCTTGATCAGACATGTGCAGGACAAAAGGTAGAAGGCTTCTTGGTCTCCTGATGATGGAGGGGGTGGATTTGTGTTTTATGTCTTTTTCTTCTTGGTCTATTACATTCTTTTATTCCTTCTTCTTTCACAAAATTTTCTTCCAAAATCGTGGGTGAAAATTTTTCTCTTTGTCATTACAAAAATCGTTTTCCTGTCTTTAATGGATTCAATAAGAGCAAGCAAATAAGGGAAGTGGACATCTTTATGCTTTTCCAGTTGGTTTGCAATACCAAACATAAAGCCTCTTGTACAAGAAGAATATTTGGGTTCATCTCTCTTTTCCACTGACTGTGACAGGGAGTGAATACTTTTAGTTTACTTTTGCATCCTAGATATATGAGATAAAATTAAAGCAAAACAGAATGCATGACTAAGTTGCCAAGTCCTTTCTCTCCTATGATTTATTGAAAAGTCCATGCCACCCACAGCAAGGTAACAAAAAACTTTTGACTTATTTTCAGCTTAAAATAGGCACATCCGGACTTACATTTTAGGGTGGATGAATTGCCATCTTCTTTCCATTTACTATGTGGGAAATGAAAGGTGACTTTTCCTGACTGGTGAGATTTCTCACTGAATGTCCAAAGTCTGAGCAATTGGCTGTCAATCTTCATCAGCCCCTTGCATCTTCTATCTAAACAGTATAAATTATTCAGGGGAAAAAAACTTACTACTTTTGTGTTTCTGGAGAGTCAAGGAGAAACCCCAGTGGGTGTTTCTTTCATGATCATAATCTCACCCTTCCTTTTGGGTCAGAGCACAAATACTCTTCATTTTGAAATTCAATGCATTCATGAGTTGCGGTTAGATTCCTCTTTAGCCTTACTGTGCACATCTTTTCTCTGTGCAATGATAAAAAGGTAGGTCTGTGCATATGCATAGGACCTAATGGCCTGTGACACTCAAAAATATAGAAATCTAACAGCATATGTTACAGAGACCTGTAGCTGAGATAAAATCATAGTGATCTAACAAATCTAAAAAATTTGAAGTTATAATTAACTCTTATTTTGAATGTAGCCAGCATGACATTTTCTCTTAAATAAATCTCATGAGACAGAATGTGTTATATTGAATTAACACCTTTACAGGCTATGTGCTTTTTAAAGCAAGCACATAAATTAAAAATATTCCAAAGGACCAAATCCTGTATTTCTTGAACGCGCAATCAGAAATTTTATTTTCCAAGTTTTCCTCTGTGCCAATGATTTTATTTTATTTTATTATTTAGTGTGCAAGGGGTTGATTTTGATATTCCTTGTCGATGAAGGGAGAAGCCCTCAGTCGTTTCAGTGGTTCATCCTACTTCTGTGGCTGCCTTTGCAGGCTCTTTCTTTTGCTGATGTCCATTGCCTCTGTTCTAAGCATCCTGCAAGGGTCAGGCTCTGTGCTTGCCAGACTGCAAGACCATCAGGGGCTTGCAGATTTGTTAGGAAGGCAAGAATAATGTCAGTTTGCCTGAATGCCATATCTGTTATCTCTAGAATGTGTGGTGCTGTATGCTGGCACCTGGGCCTGTGCGAGTGAATATGAGAGAGTCATGAGGCAAAGGAGGAATGTCTTAAAACCCACAGAAAACATTTGTGGTTACTGTGGAAACACAACTCTCTTGGTTCTTCTGAATACCAACAGAAAGTTTCTTTCTGAGATCTTTGAGGGTCCGATCTTTTGCTGCCACTGTAAGGCAGAAGTAGTTTTGTTCACAGTATGGACAATTTAGCTGACACCAAAAAGGACTTTTTCCACACTCTGTCTTCTATTGATATTGTTAACCCACACCATTTGCAACCTGAGTCATGCTGATTTTAAGGAGGTGTAAGTAGGTTTCAGGGGGCACAACCAATCAGACAAAAAACTCATTTGATGCAAGGTTACATCAAGTATCTGAAACTGGCTGTTTCTGGCTGTTTCTGAGTTATTATTCTTTTTCCTGTACAAAACATTTGGAATTTTAAAGGTTAAATATGCAGAAGTAAAAAATAATGTTTCATTATTTTGTTGATTAAAAAGAAGCTGGAACCGGCACTTTGCTATAGATTTAAAACTCTGTTATACTCGCTTAAACATTCTCTGTCATCTTTTCTTCTTTTGATGTTAATCACAATCAGCTAGAACCAGAACATAAAGAAGAATTAGAAGATAAGAGATATGTAAAGTTTACATATTAAAAGCAAAGTCAAATAGCAAAGAAGCCATAATAACTGGTATAATGAGAGTGAGGAATATAATTCCTCTTCAACTAGGGAGATAGAAAAATATCCCTGTGGCACTTCCACACAGGAGGAGATAGTGCTGTTTACTTCTGGTAGGATAAAAATAGCATCTAAGCTGTACTGAAGACTTTAGAAATTAAGCTAAACTATTTAGAGGAGAACTCAGTGATCTTCTCCACAGTCTCCTGTGGGGTGAGTGTTTACCGAGAAGAAGAGACTTAAAGGTATCAAAGCAAGCTGCAGACTAGTACAGCATCCAAAGATCTTGAGTATCAGCAACTCCCAGTGACAAACTCTGGGATTCTAGAGTCCCCTGGACCTTTACATGTATTAAAGTTGACACACCTAAATGCAGACCTGTAAACGGGTGAAATGGGAATGAAAGGACAGAGTTCAGGATGAATAGTTCAGATGTAGAAAACCAGAGAGTGACTTAGGTGCTAAAATACTAGATTCTGCTTTAATTTTAGAAGCCCTGTGTTATCCCATTTGGTTTCCTTCCACATCCCCAGAAAGGCACTGTGCATTTGGAATCTTAGCTGCCAGCCCTGTTCATGCCTCAGATTCTTTGGAGCATCCACAGTAATGCCAGGTGTTCAGACAGGCAGGGATTCAAAGCTCTGAAAAGTCTGGTGAGCTGAATCCCACTCTGAAGCAAAATGGTGAATTGTCAATGTAGAGAAAGCACCTCCTTGGCCCCAGAGGCTCATCCTTTTTGCACATGGGATGTTAATACTCGGGGTCTCAGTGAGGAGCTTTCTCCACTTCAGGCACCAAGTGTTAGCAAAGGAGGAATAACAAAGCTGCACCTCAGCATCTGAAAACACAAGTATGAAGGCGAAGATCATTCCTGTGTGTTCAACCATCAGAGATCATAATCATGTCTAAAACACACTTTTAAAGGGTTTTTTAGCAGCAGTACAAACTAGCACAACTCAATAAACTGGGGAAAAAATTCATTGTCTGATAGTGACTTCTACAATTTTTTTGAAGTATAGTCTGGGGTGAGTATTAAAATAAAACTTTTGAGTAATGTGGTTCTTAATCTGTCTCCTTTACCCATACATATCCATACCCCCTTTTTCCATACCGTGGGTTTGGTGAGAAAAGACAGTCCTGCAAAGCTTTAGTTTCAGGCTTTCTGTATATATATTTTACCTATTACATTGTAGTGGCAATAAAATCATGGCCAATAAACCTTAGAAACATGCCTCTCTTTCTAATCACTGTTATCACTGGGAAAACCATAGACAAAAAGATCATTAACCATCCTGGTTTTCCTGATGGAAGGGCCAGAAAGTGGCATTAGTGTTGTTCAGTTGCCAAGTTGCCAATTGAGTGACCAATGACCACACCTGCTCCCTCGCTGTTCAGTAAAGAGTAGCAATCTCAGTAGTGAAGAAAATTATGTTTCTCTCTCAAGTAAGAGGATACTTTTGAGTCTGATAAATTTGGGAAAATGTCTTCTACTCACTGTTACTGGTATTTCTACTTGGTAATTTTCTGCTTCATAAGCAGACATGTCTTTCAAAAAGAAAAGCTACTGAACCATAGTAGTGTTGTCTTTCATTTCCACCACATATAATGCACTGATGGTACTGTGAAAGCTTGTGTGCTGTATTCCATTAGCAATAATCTGTACCATCCAGAGGAGGCAATAGCTTCTGTTGTTGCTCCTGTTGAGTGACATTTTTAATCTCAATTTCAAACTAGAAATAACATTTTGAGAGCCTCTTGAGTACATAAAGGATTCCTGGTACAAGTGTTAGAGAAAATAGACTTAATCAGCAGAAATTATTTGCAGAGCTCTGTCAGCCTACAAAATGATGAAAATTTTATTGTAGTCATTGTTTAAACTTCAGAAGTACAAAGCTGGCCTGCCAGTAATATTCAAAATTTGATGCTCCTATAAAGATTTGACTGTTTCACCAACATCTGAGAGCTTCCATTAACTTTTGTGTTGCCTTCATGTAGAAAGCTGTACTCTTGCCACAGTCCTAATGAACATGTATTTTGAAGTCTCCTTGACTAAACTGGATTTCAAGGTATTATAAATCTTTTGGAACTAAATTAGTGCCAGTCTATTTTGAGAATTGTCAAACACTTTAAAACACTACCCAGGAGGATATCAGTCCTCGCTGTAGCCATCTGTTTTCAAAGAGCTATACCCGGCAAACTAATAAGAAAAGTGGAAAAAACATCACTGGCTACATACACAATTAAAAAAAACCCAACCAAACAAACAAAAAAACAACAACATATGACCTCAGAAATTCCAGAGGGTCAGCAATATAGTTTGGACACAGTCCAGTCATGGCGATGTCCATCCCCAGTGCATATTCATTGACTTATCTCTGCATATTTGCAGTGACAAGTCAATGAATAGTACCAGGATGACACTTCAAGACTTTTAAGTAGCTGAATGTCATTTCTGAATTAGCACAGACTGGATGCTTCAAATCTCTTTTTCTATGCACATAGAGAACAACAGCTGAGTGTGGTTACTGTCGTACTTTCCTGTCACTGAGAGGAGAATATTAAACTTCCGTGTCTTAGTCTGAAATTGTTTTCTTCTTTTGGCTGATATAAGCAGCTATTTGAGATCTGATTCAAAGACAAGATACAGTCAGTAGGTGTTCTTGCTTGAGTATCCTAGTGAGGGGACTAATTAGGCTTTGTGCTTTCAATTACTTTATATGTGTTTTCCAGAATCTACTGAAATTGCTATTAGCAGCTCTGCTAACCATGAGATGGAAACCGCATGTGTCAAATGACTTTCAAATGATTTTTATTTAGGAGAATGATTTTTAATTTTGTTATTACTTTTTATTGTTGTAAGTGTGGCAGGAAGATATAGCTGATTTTTGAAAGAGAAGTTTACAGTGAGGATCACATTCTCAGAGGTCTTTACCTTAATCCATCCTATCAGATCAGAAGTACCTCACCAGTTTCCATTTCCAAAAATCTAGTTGTGTTCCTATTTTCCACCTTTTGTTTTTATTTGAAAGTACATCCCTTAAAAGCTCAAAATCTTTTGAACTGTAATGAAGAAGCCTTGCCCAGCAGAGCTATTCAGGGGTTGCATTCACATTCAAATCATTGAAAGAAGTGAATGCAGCTTAAACTTCTGAACCAATCTGGATCCAAGATCCTTACTTTGTTGTTTGGGGGATTTGGTTTTGTTTATTGGTGTTTTTTGTTTGTTTGTTTGTTTTAATTGATAATAATATGGAAAGATTATTCAAAGAAATATAATACGTAGACTAACACTTGAACAGTTATTCTTTCTCTCCATTCTTAGAGATTCCAAAGTTTATCAGTGCTTCTAAACATTTGGCTGGTTTATGCAATTTTTATTCTATTATGTGGGCCCATAATCTACAAAAAAATTGCCTTTTTTTTTTTCCCCACACAGTGGATATTTCCTTCAGGGGAAATCCAGCTCTTGCTGAAAGAGAGAATAATGAGATGAGTATTGAAAATGCACAAGTGGTGTTTTAATATGAGATGGTATAGCAAATACACATCTGTAAAGCAGCAACTACTTACATTTCTGAGTAAAGATAAACATGGAAGAGGCCTAATGACTTTGAGGGTTTGTCAGTGACAGTACCTAAAAATAATACAGGAGTCATAAACACAACCTACAAGCAGCCTTCTTCATCTGCCTGACAATTTGCAAGCTCCCAAGGGATTTCTGATGATGTTCTGCCCCAAGCTGTTGATTATCATCCTGGTGTAAATCAGATCAGCTCATTAGAAAAGGCCCACAATCTAGGGGGGGGTCACCAAAATGTAGGATATGATCATTAATTTTGACAGAAATATGAAGCAGGGAAACAGGAATGGAGGTTATTGGATTTTTTTTTTTCTGTCAAGAACAGCATATTTGCTGAAAAGGGCAGTTTTAGAATCACAGAGAATAAATAGGAATTCTGTTCAAATTGGCATGAAATTCTGACAAAGAAAAGGTGTCTCTTTAAAAAAAAAAAATCAAAACATTTTATTTCAACATATTTTGTTGGAAACAGTTTGACTTTTCTTTTTGAAATATTTTTAAAATGCAGTTTGGCTTTATCTTTATCTAAAAAAAAAAAAGTTTAGAAATTAAAACATCCTTTAAGTTTGTCCACAACTGATTGCTCGGCTTTTCCATTTTTGTTTAAAAGAGGAAAAGCAAGATTATTTAATTTTGAAGGAATTAGGGTTTTTGTTAGTAGATTTTTTTATTTCTCTCAGCTTCTTCAATTCACCTGACAAATCAGCCTCTTACTCGTGAATATCATGTTCTGTGCTGCTGAATATTACAAGCTTCCACCTTGATTGCTCATGTTCAGGGGGGTGGTGTACATGTGGACTAACGCAGATTATGGCAATCCTAGTGCTTTTAGCACATCATTCCTGATTTACAATAGTTCATAGAGAGAGAACAGTCATGTTTTTTTCTGATTTGATTTGTTTTGTTTTGTTTTGTTTTGATACTGTTCATTTAGGTAAAATTAACAGATGCTATCATGACTAAAACTGGGAGGGAAACTGTAAATCACTGGGCCTGAACACATACCCCTGAATCTCGAGCTAAGGTTTCTAATAATAGCTTGTGAATGACGGTTAGTATTTATAGAATTAAATGGAATTTAGGTGCCAAATAACTATTCTTTTCTCATTCCTGGTGTAATAAACTCCTATTTTTCTCTCATCGGAGCAGAGAGAGGAACTGATAATATGTCAGTGGTTAATGAACAGGTCTTGATAATGAATAATTTACTATTCTTGGAGATGTTTACGAAAATTAAGTCTCAACAAAGATATAACTGTGCAGCCACTTGTGTGAATCAGAAAATACACTCTGTAAGTAGTTTCAAAATCTGGCTCAGTGCAATGAGAACTTTCTTTCTGCATGACAGTTTGTTTTCACATAGCTAAAGGCTGTCATTCATGTTTGTGCTGAATATAATTCAGCTAAACAACACTAACATGGTGACAGAGAGAAGGACAAAATAGCACCTCCATAACTGAGAACATAAAATTTGCTTAAGAATTCACAAGTCCACAGAAAATGTTCCCAACAATTGTTGTAAATTGTTTTGGACGCCTTGTTTACTGAGCCCAACACGTTCAGGAAAAGTCGTTCGGGAAAAAGTCAAGTTGCCTTTCACTTTTAAAGAAAAATAGACCCCTGAGGGTCAGGCTTGTTCAAGATATATTAAACTGGAACTCCAGTTAGGGGCTGAAAATAGCCACATGCTTTTAGAAGTGCTTAGTTCAGACAGAGGTGGGGCAAATGGAGAGCAGCCCCATCTGCCTCCCAGCCAACAGAGCAGGTGTTGCTCCCAGCACTGTGAGCTATTGCTGTGTGCCTGCCCAGGAGGGGGAGACTGCAAGCCTGTGGAGCCCAAGGAAGCAGAGAGGTGATATGGAGAAAGGGAGAAGCAGCCCAGGTGTTGCAGGTAGTGCCATCAGCCGGGACTGAATGCTGGGAGTCAGCTCAGAGCTTGGATACTCACGGTGGGTATTGGGGAAGGTAACTCTCCACTGCTTCTGAGTCAGTCACAAGCTGTACATACACGCATGACAAGAAACCACAGCCCAGCTGTTCAGCCTGGAGAAGAGAAGGCTTCAGGGAGACCTTATAGAAAAGTGCCAGTACCTAAAGGGAGCTTACAAGAAAGCTGGAGAGGGATTTTTAACAGGAAATTCAGGACAAGGAAGAATGATTTTACATGAAGGAGGGTAGATTTAGATCAGATATGAGAAAGAAATTCTTTACTGTGAGGTTGGTGAATTGCTGGAACAGGTTGCCCAAAAGAAGTTGTGGATTCCCATCCCCATCCTTGAACACCCTGGTGTTCAAGGCCAGTTTGGGGCTTTGAGAAACCTTGCCCAGTGGAAAGCACCCCTGCCCACGGCAGGGGAGTGGAAACTAGATGAGTTTTAAGGTCTCTTACAACCCAAACCATTCCATGATTCTCTGATTCTGTCTACAAACATTGGTATTGCTACTTTCTGATCCAACCAGAGGTAGCCATGGTGAGTGGGACAGAAATCTGGAAGGACCCTGCTCCTGCTCTGTGAAGAAGTTTAAACAGCACTGCTGGCTCCACTCAACAGCCTCTTAGAAGAGTCATCTGGCCTAGTCACAGCTACTCTTTTTTTTCCATTGCCTGCAACTTGAGTTTGAACAACTTGCTATTTGTTCTGCAAGCACCTAATCTCTCCGTTCTTTCACAGAAATAATGTTGTAACCAAGATTGTGAGCAACGTGCTGTGTTCCTTCTCACCAATTTCTGCACTGAAAAAAATTATTAATTTTTTTTTCAATGTTGAAACAGTTTTCACCCATTTGAATCTGGTCTTTGCCATTAACTCTCCACCTTATTTTTTTTTTGTTTTGTTTCTAAATCCCTTCCTTTGCACGACCTTGTTGAAAGTTAGGGGTGCAGGAGTCCGGGACGTGAATGAACAGCATTGTATAAATCTGACAGCTCCAAGAGCTTTCTGATCTTAGATGGCAACTATACATGCCATCTAAAGCCAGGAGCAGGGGAACATTTGCTTAAAGGGATGTCTTGGCACCTCACTGTGAGGTCAAAACTGTCCAATTCTTACTTCCTAATCCACACACACCAACTTTCACATGTGGTACTTTACAGTCTCTTTCCTATTTCTCTAAAATACGTTGCTGTACTATAAACCTGAATTACTTGCAACTATTACTGTTCCTGCCAGAAAATAAAAAACCTACAGCCAGGTTTATTGTCATATGAAGTATCATGAATACTACCAAATTAACTGCATTTCCTTACCATGCCTGAATCATAGGTATTGAGAAATACTTTGCCTTCATTCTTTTGAACTGTGTTCCATTTCAGTCACAAGATTTTTGGACTAAAAAGTCTTGTGTCTGCAAATGCTATTGTAGGACTTAAAATTAAAGCATGACCTTAAAGGGACTCTAAAATTGCTTCCTGATTTGATCTTTAAACCAGCATTCTGGGGTTTTTTTAATCTTCTGGGGAAATATCGAGAATTATGCGACTGTTGAAAATGTGAAAAATATGGGTGTCACTTCCACACACTTTGGCTTGGAAAAGGAAAAGGTTTTGCATTTTAACACAGAAGATTCCAAACTATTACAACTATAATAGTTGCAAGAAGCAAGGTGAAAAAGCTTCCCTGTAGTGTAAGTAAAGAACAACCTTATCTCATCTTCTGTCTCACACAGCAACAAAACTGTTGTCTAGTCACTGAGCGCACTTCAGTCAAGCAAGAGCAGATGTTAGGTCTGAAATTAAGAGAACTGTTTCATCCCAGATGAATATGTGGCATCTGCTGCAAGTGGAAGACCCTGAGAGATCAGTAACAACATCACAGAAAAAAGGAAAACATCTCTATCATTTTCCCCCACTTCCTCTCTCTCGCATGCACTGACACAGACTCTAAACAATATCTCAAGCAACTAAGAGCTTTGACAAGGTTGGATGTAATGTGAATGCTGGAGTAGCTCCAATGAAAGATGCGGATATCTCATGCTTAGGAACTACAAATTCATTCTAAGGTAACTGGTGGGATTCATGGCAGCACTTGAGATCAGGTTCCTTTGCAATTCCAGTAATGACTCAGGTTTTCTCGGGATAAGAGAGTAGTTAAAACAAGCCCAAAACTGTTGAGATGCCCTGGCAGAGGATGTTACCCCACAGTATAAACCCCAAGCCCTCATACTAATGTGAAAGTAGCTAGCACTGGCTTGTTGTTTATTTATTTATTGATTGATTTTCAACAGCTCTTTAACGCAAAATATCCACAGACCTTAGACTTCTCCTTTCCCAGGGGTACCCTAGCCACTGTCTCCTCCCAAAGTCACACAGAGCCCTACTATCTCATCAGCTACCTGGCCTCTGGTAAACACTGTGAGCCAACCAGCACTCTTCCAGGCTAGCAGAGGGAACTGTTACACAAAAAAACAACATGAACCTGAATATCACTGAGATAACAAATCGGGTACTCACACAGGCAAGAGTATACAGGGTCAGATCTGTACAGCATGTATAAAAAGCAAGACCCGTGGGAGAATAAAAGCCCTTCTGGCACAATGTGTGAGATGGTATCTTCTAGTCATCCTAATTAAGAGGTTTTTGAAAAACAAACAGTGGCATCAAAAAGACCATATCTGATGGCGATGGAGAACTTCAGCTTTCTGTAGGAAAATTTTACAGCAATATAATCAAGTTTGAAATGCATCATTTTGGGGGATTTTTTCTTTTCTTTTTCTCCCCTGGGAGCCAGAGAAATCAACTTCTTCTCAGCTAATTAAGAACTGACTGAGGATCCAAAGGTAAATGGTAATTTGTGAGAAAATGACTGTGAAGAATAACAATCACTATGCTAAGGAATGGGTGAAAAGGGTCTGTAGAGTAAGACTAGGAAGGAACTTTTTTGCTCGGTATGCCCAGAGGTAGGTGGGATATATGGGAAAGATAGTCCAGCTCAAAGCGGGCAGGTGATCTGTCAGAGATTGTGTCACGTACTGAGAAGTAAACTCCCCTAATAGCAAAGCAGAGTGAGAGATGGTTATGGCTGAATGAAGAGGCCTTAAAAGGTTTGAAACTAATGGTATTAAGAAGTTGTGCAGATGACTAAGAATGAACATAAATGGATAACGTATTGTGAGAAGAAAAAAAATACATGAACAAAATAAACAAAATGAGTTATTTTTAGAGAATGAAAGAAAAATCTGTATAAATACTTTTGAAACAAGAGGGAAAGAAACAAAAAAAGAATCCAAAACCAAAAAAAATAAACCCCAACAAAACAAAACAAAAAAATCTCTAAAAATACCACAACAAAAAGCTAACCAACCAATCAAACAAACAAAAAAAAAACCCCAAACCACAAGGAAAAAAAAAGAAGTTCATTACCAGATGGAAAAGAAAATCCTGGCACAAAACTAGTGACACACAGTAGGCTACAGTGGTGTAGACTCATTACAAAAGTGGCACATTACCAAAAGTCAGAAAGAGGTTCAACAGAGTAAAGGAACAGAGAAAAAGCATTAAGGAATATTTAGGGGATAAACAGCTCATCATTTCATCTGAATTTCACTCTGTGGTACTTACAGGAGTAGCTGGGTAGTCACCCCATCATTTGTTGATATCTTTGGTACCACATGAGGGATGGGTGGCAGTGAGAACTGAGGAGAGACAAACATCTGATCATCTCTAAAAAGGGAAAAGGATCTCACAGAGAAGTTCAGGTGGCTCAGCCTCACTCAGGCTGTTGGAATGAGACTTTAACACATCGTTATTACATAAGCTATAATAATAATAATGTGGCAAGAACCAGCCAGCATGGAGTTTTCAAAATAAATCAAATCAAACCATTCTAATTTGTTGTTGTGGGAGGAAGGCGAAGGAGGTGCAGATAGTCTATATAATTTGCATTGCAGATAACTTATGAATTTTTAAGGGTTTGACATTGTCTCCCTTTATATTCCTATAAAAGAGCAGAGGGAAAATGTTCTAGGTAAAATCATTGTATTTGCACAGGAGATGGGTGAAAAACACTTGCAGAGTAATTTACTGGGAGGTATTTTGTTTAGTTCTCTGTGTGGCATTTCAAGTAATAAATGCTGGAATCAAGCACATAGTGATGAAATATTAGGATGACCTCCCAGTATAACAAAGCTTAACTGCGCACAGCACCTTATATTGTAAATCTGATGTGAGCCAATAAAGTGGCACTGGTGCACAGAGGGTGAGGGTTTGTTGGTGTGGCATTAACAGCTGTGTTGCATGTGATAAAAAGAAGGGGTAAATATTCTCCTTTACTCAATGTTTATGAGACCTCAACAGCACTAATGGGAAACCTCAGTGCAGAAAAGGAAAGAAAGGTATGTTTTTTGAGGGAAAGCTGAGACCTGGGCCTGTTCATCAAGGAAAGTGAAAAGTGAAATAGATGCAGAGCTGAATCAACCCTCCTTGCTTTGCTAATTTGAACTGTATTTATCCTTTTGTTTCTTAAAGATTAAGTTGATAAGGATATCACTGTTTTCCCAAGACATTTATTCCAGCTCTCCATTTTTTTAAATCATTGTATTTTCCCTTAGTCCTTTCATCTTTAGGCTAAACTCCATTTTTATCACTTCTCTTACAGGCTGTTTTTAGATCTCTGATCATTCCCTTAGCTCTTCTTTGAGTTCTGTGCAACTTCCCTAAGCACATTGCCCAGTCCTGATTATCCTCTTAATATTGTTCTTTTAAGGAACTGCCGGTTCTCTTTAACGCTTTTTGTGTGCATTGACCTCCCATAACCCCTAATTTGTCAATTCTCTGACTGGATTGAAGTCTGCTCTCTTGTACTCTACTGTTTTATCTCTTTTTATTGCTCTTTCTTCATAGTCTTAGGGTTGCAAAACCTGTAATTTCACTGACTCTCCTAATCTTTTCATTCTTCAATCATTATTCCTTCTTTATTAGAAAACCACAGAACTTCCCAGTGCATTCCAGGGGCTGGATGGACAGACTTCTCTTTCCAAAAGGCTCCAAGGGAGTGAAAATTTGGCAGTTTTAATCAGACCAAGCCTTGTTTTCTGCAGAACTTCACCAGTTTCTCTCAAAGTGTTTGATCCAACTGGATTTCAGTTTGATGTCCTGTACAAAAATCTCCCCTTGAAAGCTTTCTCTTCCTTTCTTAATTACTCAGACATTTTCAGCAGTTATGGTCCACTAGATTTCTATTTTATACTTCCAAATACATAAAAACATAACCAGAACATAAGAAATGTGGCTTATCAAATGGGTAAAGATTTGGAAATCTGACACAAACTTTAGCTTAGATGAGTGACCGTGAATAAAGTGAATGGTTCTATTTTTCCTTAGTTTCTACACTGTCAATCAGAACACCACTTTCTTTTATTTACTTTTGATTTTTTCATATGTATGTGTACGTACACTACTACATATATACTTCCCATATCAACACATCTTATTTGGAAACCCTTCTCCAAGTTTTAGCAGTAAGAGCTGCCCTTGCTTTCTTTCTACCATTCATCCACACGACATACTTCGTTTTAATGAAAAGGTTAACAGGTAATCCAGGGCTTGAAGAAGCAGAAATATCTAATATCTTCTAGTATAAGGAGGACAATGTTAAATTATTCTATATTAGTAGAGGAGGGTAATAAATATTTCACAGAATCATAGAATGATTTAGGTTGAAATGGGCATTGTGTTCCATGGGTTGGGACACCTTCCACTAGACCAGGTTGCTCAAAGTCCCATCCAACCTGGCCTTAAACACTTCCAGGGATGGGGAATCCACAGTTTCTCTGGGCAACCTGTTCCGGTGCCTCACCACCCTCACAGTAAAGAATTTTTCCCTAATATCTAATCTAAACAGACGCTCTTTCAGTTCAAAGCCATTTTCCCTTGTCCTATCACTACATGCCCTCGTGAAAAGTCCCTCTCCAGACTTCTTGTAATCCCTTTATTTGGATCACTTTTTTAGCAAGTGACACAGTACACATCAGAAAAATTTTCTAACCCTAAGACACAACAAACATAGGGATGGAATTTGTGGAATATGCTTCATTAAGAGGTTTAAAAAAATGGGTTAGACAAATGTCTGTTGGCAGTCATCTAAATCTATTTGAAAGATTAATATTGTTGTGACATATGAACACAGAGCTACACTAAAGCCTTAGAGCCCATTCCAAAGTGCTGTAAATATAGATATAATTAATGGTTTCGTGTCATGCCATCTCAAAAATAAGTAGCCTGCCTAAAATCCAGACTTTTTGCCTCTCCAACATAAAAAATATTGAAAGAAAAAAAGAACCCTTTAACATTCAAAAGAGATTTCACTGTTGTGATAAAGAGATTTCACAAAGGCTAATAAAGAAAATGTGAAATGTCAATACACCAAATAAAATGTTCCTTAGACTGCTCACAAGATCCTGATTGAGTTTGAACTCATTATATAAACAGTACCTTCAACAAGAAGGCAGAAGTCTGCACAGAAAAACCAAGTAAAAGAACATTCTGCTGTTATTAATAACTCTAGAGGGCAAGATCAGCATTGTACTTGAATAAAATGTTCAAACCTCTCAAATTTTATGCTTAAAGAAAAATGGCTGAAAAAGCATTTCTTTGGCTTATGCAGAATTTCAGTTTCAATATATTGGGAAAAGAAATTATAAGACCTAACTGTTGTGGATATATGGTAAGGTTAGAAATAAAGCTTGTCCTCTCTTGTACTTTCCCATGGGTGCAGCTGACAAATATGGATCAGTGTATTATGGCTGGTTTAGCAAATGACACTCGGGTTACATGATGTCCTATTTTTCCTCACCATTTTTTTTAGTAAGAATAGGGAGATACTAACATATTTGGGACTAGATGCAAAGTCAGTGTGTATTGTAAAAAACAGTACTTCTTTTTCTCCACAGCTTCTGGACTTAGTGCAATTGATCCATTAAAGAAGTAGGACCTTGTCAGCTGATTCAGTTTGAAAACAGGCCTGTTTTCCGTAGTCATTTTTACTCAAGCCCTTTGATGCCAACCTTTACCATCAGATGGATTTTCAGACTGAAAATCACATGTCCTGAGTATAAAATCCAAATAGCAACCAGAAAAAATATGCTGTGAACCTTTTCTCTTTAGTAACATTTAACAATATTTATTTGCTTATCCACAAAACTAGGCTGTTTTACTAACGACCTTTTGGGATTTGGGATGGAAATCGTCATGAGCTGAATTGTTGTTGCTGGGCAGGAGTTATGCTTTCATCTAGGGGCTGCTCTCCCAGCTCTCCTGAAGCTATCAAAATTTGTCTCTGGAATGTGGTCCTTCATGACTCACATCTTTAGCCCTTTGGTTCTCTGTGTTTTTTACTACTTTGCCTTTCTTTCTATTCTAATGCAGCTATGTATAAGGGCATACAATACAGGCTTACAAGTATATGGGCACATGGTATAGATATATGTCAGATGTACTAATGTGCAACAATATTCTATTTGCACAAGTTGGTTACAGAATATCAGCATTGACTTCAGTGACATTAATCTTATTTTGCTGCAATGTTGCAAAGGGCGGAATTGAACCTGTACTTCCATAAGACTGAATTCCATCATCAGAAAGCCACTTTTAATAGGACCCTTAGGGATAGATGATGTTAAATGCACTGGTTAGAAACGGATGAAAAGAAATTATTTTACTATCACT
Source organism: Oxyruncus cristatus (assembly GCA_013399855.1). NCBI lineage: Eukaryota > Metazoa > Chordata > Aves > Passeriformes > Cotingidae > Oxyruncus > Oxyruncus cristatus. Next base: position 1,700,814 of record VXAY01000602.1, on the reverse strand, counting down.
TAGCTAGGGATCCTTCGGGAGAATGAATGGAAAAAAACCAATATTTTTTCTAAGAGTTGCAAAGTATTTTAAAGTCTGTTCACAAATAAGGGCCAAAATAGAGGACTTCTCAATATAAATCTGTTTTTCTACCCAGCCTTTTGCTTTTCGGAGCCAACATTTAAATCATCTTGTTGATTACATGGAATAATGTGTGCACTAAATAGAATGTTAATGTTGTTTTCTGTGCTTGCTAGGAAGAAATGGTTCCAGACACCTGTCTCCTTTTCTCCAGACACATCATCTGGGAAATGGTATGATTTGTGGAATTGTGCTCACAGGGTGATAAAGAAGCCTTTGGTTAAAAGGTGTTTTAAGTCAAACTTGGCAAAGTGGTTGTTGTCACATCAGGTAAGGTCGTTTCTATTTGTTCAGGGGGATTTTGTTTGTTAGCTTGTTTTGGGGGAATTTGTTTAAAATAAACAAGCAAGCATGCAATGGCTTTTATTTCTGAGAAGGTGAACATAAACAGAAAAACACAAAATGAGACCCCTCTGGCTTTCCTACATGATGGAGAGCTGCAAATGACTGAGAGTAGCTCAGACACCGGGAACTACCACAGATTCTTACCATGCACAGCAGAAATCTTGGAAATTCAAATCTGTAAGTTTCCTCCAAACAAGAACACATGAGTTAGTACCCATATACATGTATATCTCACTGAGGATGCATTTACCTTCTAATCCCTTAGCATAGACATTGACCTGCTGGGGAAACATGTTCAAACTTGTATTACAGCTTGTGACAGCAATACTACTTGAGGAGGTGCTCTCTGTAACTACACATCATGTTTCATTGGTGAGAATGTGTGAATGATAAAGCATGAAGACCCCTGATGATTGTGGAGGCTCTCCAAAGCAATGGTGACATTCCATTTCAAGCACAGCTGGTGGTTTTGTGTATACCAAGAAGGTCTAAGAAGGCTTCTGGTGTGAATAGCTAACTCTTAATGCAGCTGTAAGAACAGTTCCAGTGTCATTCTGAATAAAAATCAACAAATAATGTGACAAAGAAAAGTCTCGGGATGAACATGATATTTCTTTCCTGTTTACTGAATAACTCTGAGTAGATTGTGATCTTGAATGCATCTGTTGCTTGAAATACGAGGTATTTATGCAGAAACTGAAAATATTTGCATTTATAAATTCAGCCTGATATTTACACTAATGAAACAACTAGCTAACTTAGAGTTCTCTTAGGATCACTGGTAGGTAAAATAAAAGAAAACACAGACTACAAATATTTTTCAGCTAATATATAGTGGCATTTGCAGAAGAGAAAACTTTATTTCAAAGTGCACCTGACTTTAACTGTTCTGCCTCTCCTCCCTTTTCTCTCAGAGTAGAAGACAGCTGTGTAGATAGTGAATGGAATTTTTTTTCTGTTTTTCTCCACTGCTGATATTTTATTTATGACATTTCATTTTTTTATATTGCATCCTGCTTGAATTGAATAGTGTTACAGCAAGCTGTACACTGTAAACTATTTGGAAATAAAGATTCCAATCTCTTTCAAGTCAGACTATATGATGAAAAACTGAGTATTAACTGAAAGCACTTACAGCCTCTTTGCTAATAGAGCACATATCACCATCGCAGATAATTTAAAGGGATATGATGCAGTGTAGCAGAAGATGAACATTTCAAGGGGGATCAAGAACGTCTTCACAAACTGGGTACGAGCATGTGTAGAATGTGATTCTTACAGCAAGCACTAGCAATTAATATAAGTCCTCAAAGTGTCACAACATATATTAATCACATTAGGCAGTATTAGTTTGGATAAAACTAAGTTTATTGGATTTGATGATGAGCAAAAAGACATTAAATTGCTTTTTGAAGGTTTTACTAAACTAAAAGATGCTACAGACATAAAGAACAAAAAAAAAAAATCTGAAAGATTAATGAAATAAGCAGAAATTAATGAAAACAACAGTCTCAAAACAAGAGAGAGAATGTTAGAAATTAATTACAGCTAAGAAATCTAAATACAACAGTCTCTAGGAAATATGAAATGCAGTAATGGGCCATGGTGGTTAAACAGGCTCATTATTGAACTAAAAAAGATAGTTTTGCAGTTTCTTTTGAGATCAGAGACCAGACTGCTGGTCAGATGGCAGATGTCCAAGGGCAGCCCTAGAAGAAACCTCAGGTTGTCTCATAGTCTCAGAACTATTGTGCCCAAACAGCTCAGATTTATGTAGGAAATAAAACCACAAAATGTTTCATCTTTATGCAGCACTCCTGAGGCTGCAGTTTGATTCCAGCCTGCTGTGGAGTGTAGGACTGGCCACCAAAGACATATGATTTAAGAAAAGGCACAAGAAAAGGCACAGTTGGAGAAGAGGAATGATCAGAGAGGGCTTCCAGAGCAAACAGTCCAAGACTAGTTAAACTCCACAGAATGTTTAGTGTTACATAGTCACAGGAGCAGACGTCCTAAACTCATTCTTGCAGTCACATGCAATTGACAGAGGTTTATTTTACGTGAAAGATACTATTTTAATCCACACTTGACGTTTGAAATCCACGTGGGAACAAAGATGGAAGCGCAAAATGTTCCTGGAAGCTTGCACTTCTTTTCTCATACAAAAGAATAGCGTATAAAAACACATCCAAACCCACTCAAACCAGCAGATCACCTTTATCATCATCTCCTGCTCATTAAGCAATTACTTTTTTTATTCAAGTCAATGAAATTATTAAACTGCCATTAAATGCATTATGAAAGTTTACTTTGCATGCAGCCTAAGTCAGACACCTTGGTTCCCTCTGGGTCCAGAACCTCCTGCCCCTCAGCTAACAAAGGACACAGATTTGGGATTTGGGTGAGGTTTTTTTTGAGAACCTCTCTCTGTCCTGCAGGCAATGGCCATGTCCGAGAGCCCTTGTCCAGCTGCACAACCAGGAACAGCGTAGGACACACAGAACCCGGGAATGGCCCCCGTGATCTGATGGCTGTGCAGGAAATGAGCGACGGGTGCTGTTTGTGCTCAGGATGGTGGGATTTGGTCTCACGCCCAGGCGATGGCAGCGGGGGCTGCTGGGCGGCCTCTCTGAGATCCCAGGGCACAGCCGAGCCCCTCAGCCAAGCTTGGGGTGCCGGGGGAAAACAGGTTCCAGAAAGGGTCAAAAGCGGCAGTGGGAGAGGAGGAGGAGGCAGCGGCAGCAGAGGGTCCCTGAGGGCTGCAGCAGGAGGAGGAGGGCAAGAGGGGCTGCGGGCTCGGAGAAGGGATTCCCCCCGCCCTGGCAGCCCCAGAGAGACCCCGCTGGAGCAGCGACCCCCCTGCAGCCCGGGGGATATCCCCTGCAGGAGCAGCTGTCGCTGAGGGGCTGCACCCCGGGGAAGTGCTCGACCCGGGGAAAGGAGACGGGGAGGAGCAGCCCCAGCTCCATCCCTGCGCCCCCGAGGGGAGAAGTCGGGAGGAGTGAGGATGGACCTGGGAACAAGGGTTGGAGAGGAAGCCAAAATAACACTGAAAGGAAAAAAAACCCACTATACTGATGTATTTCTCTGCAGATTCCCTTCTTGATTTTATTCCCTTGCAGATGTGGAAGCCCACTTACAAGTGTAGCATTTTTATGAAGTAGGCTGTTCATTAACACATTTCAAAGCAGAGGGGAAAAAAAACCAAAAACCCACAAAAAAAACTCATACAAAATCATCAGTCACTCTGGGGTAAGCTTTCAGTGAACTGATTCTTGTTTAAATGGTATCTGTTTCAATGTAACTGTTTAAGGGCAGAGCAAATGAAAAAGAAAGGCAAACAAACAAAACTCAACCCACAACAACCCCAGAAATCAAACCCAGAAAATGCAGAAATAAAGGGAGAACTAAGGTGCAGATGATGAAATTCAATTTATATAATATCCACAGTTTATAAACATTCAGTTTATCACAGATTGGAGCTAGAGTCTGTCATTTTCACCCATTCTAACATCCATCGAGAGTCATAGGGAGGAGATTATTAAATCCTGAGCTAATATATTAAGTGATGTTACAAAAGCAGGCTTCAGAGTTCTGTATTAGCAAAATGGTTGGATAACCTGATTCAATATTCACCCTGTCTAATATTCATCATTAATATTGCTCTTTATAATTTTTTTCACCCTGTTATTGTTATTACATTTGCAGTTTAGGTACAAATCCCAGCAATCATCTACCATATTGCATTAAAAAAAGGATTAATCTCATCTTAATGTATCGCCAGTGCTGACACCTTTGTAATAGCTGCTTAAGCTTCTCTTCTAGTAAACATAGACTGAATAAATGGAATTGATGCTGTTTCAGATGTGTTGCATCACATGGAATTTAAGTGAGTAGTACCTACTTTATGTTAAGGAAATAGTGTTCTGACCTTCCCTGTTTAATTTGACAAGCTCTCTGTATTGACTACAGGGTCTTGGAGTGAAATGCTTAAGTAGATTTTCTATTGAGCTATTAAATGTCATCTTTTCATGGTCAGCTACTGTAACTTACAATGTCTTTGAACAAGTGAAAAACTGCTTTACATGTAGTTGTAACTTGTTTCCTCTTCCTTACAGTGTAGCTGTACTGGCAGCAGCTGTTTTCAGCTCTCCAAACTGTTTTACCCAAATAAAATGTCTGTATTAAAGCAATTTTTCATAGTGTTGGGGTTTCAAAAGTGACCTTCTCTGTCTAGGAAAAGGGTGACTGCTCTCTCTTCTGTTGACCTTCAAAGTTAAATAAGAAATGTAGAATAAAGCTAAAAATGTTTAGTAAAAAAAAATCTGTAACTTTTCCTTAGGATTTTCCCTCTTAAATCTAGGTGTTAAACTTCTTTTCCCTTGTAAAATCTAATAGTAACATAACAACTAAAAAAAAATGTTTGTCTTAGTAGGAGAAACTTGTGTATCTTCAATAAATCAAGAACTGAGGAAACACATTGGTTCCTTTAGTCATGCTTTCTTGAAGTTTTAAGAGTTTTCATCTCTGCTTGTTCTACAGTCTATTCAGGAAGCGTTTTTCTACATTACAGCACAATATAAGCACTGATGTGGCCAACAAAAACAATGGGCAAAACAAGTGGGTAAAAGCTTGTCTTTCTTTGATTCAACTTTTAGCATATTCCTGTAAAATGGGTGTAAATAAAATAATCTGAGTTTGAAAAAGCAGTTGAGTTAGTCATGCATGGATACAAGAAGAATTTTTTCAGAAAATTCATGAAGAAATTACATATTTCCAATACATTATGGCAGTCCTTTTTTTTTATTTTGGAGATAATGTTTTTTCCTTTCGCTGTAAAAAATCTTTGCTAAGGATGCCTAAATATTTCTAGATATATTTATAGAGCTTGTTATGCTCAAATCCTGTTAAAAATTGACTGTTCTTAACCACTGACCATTTTCCCTTAATTTCATCACATCATCGGCTTGGTTTTGCAAGAGGTTTCATTTGCCAGGTCATAGTATTGCAAAATTCAGATAATGTAGATCTTTTCTGAGTATGTAACACAGAATACTGCTTTTAAAGATATTATAATTTTTATTATATTGTCTTGGGATTTTGGTAATAGAATTTTTCTTTCCAACAACTTAAAGCAGGAGAGTTTTATCTCACAGTCAAATAACCTAAACCTGTTTTCTTTTTTCTGAAAACTCATTAGCATAGGACCCTCCTTGGACTAAGTATACTCTTATATAAAAAAGAAATATTAGGAATACGATAGACTCACCTCATTTCCTCTCAAAAGGAATCTGGAACAAATGAAATTGTCATGGTTTAGCCCATCCCCCTCAGTTTTAGAGTAGAAGATGGTTTGTTCCAGGTGAAATTCTGGCTAAGTAGCCAATAGAGGACCTCTGTGACGTCTCTTCGAATTACATATTTAACACAAACCGGAAAAGAAGGGTGGTTGTTGTGTGTGGGGCAGAAAGAAAATTTGGAGCCATGATGTGAGTGAGGCAGCAGGGTCTCCCCCAGTGGGGGCCAGGCCCCCTCCTCCCCTGGCCTTGGACCGGGGGCAGGCATGGCACTGAACCTTCTGACCAAAGCATGTAGCAGAGCGGAGAAGAAACTCCAGAGAAAAGCTGCTCAGCTAAGACAGAAGAAATTCCAGCCCTGAGAGGAGCGGCGGCGAACAAGAGATAACGATGGAGTCTCCAAGGTCAGTGAAAAGGAGGGAGTACAGAGGCGAGGGGGAGCCTTTTTTTTTCTCCCTTCTCTTTCTTCTTCTGGACTGTTTTTGAGGAAGAGAAGGAGGGGTGGTACTTGTAAATATGTAAGTTTGTTATTATAGAAAACTTGTTGAGTAGCAATAAATCTTTGTATTAATCCCCATTTCAAAGAGATCTCTTTTGTCTGTGTAAACTCTTCCTACTTATTAGCAAAATTTATGGATTGATAAATATGGTGCAGAAAGCACAAGTGGCTAAACCCATGACAGAAATTAAAAGATGTCTCTAGTTTCTATAAACAAGAGTATGTTTGATTTTCTTACTTCATTTGAGATTTTCCTTTACAGTGAAGTACATTTCAATACATTTCTTGTTTATGCCCTTTCCATGTTCTTCTCTATAACCACTAGTGACTCTTGTCAGCGCTCCAACTTACCTCTTTAATGTCAAAGAACTGGGCAACCTTCTCCTAAATCAATAAAAAGTTACTTTTTACAAGACCATAAAGTGTTGTGTGAGTGTTAGCAAGGCTGTATTATTCAAATAGTCATAATTCAAGTTTTGATGGAGGATGCACAAACAGAGCTGCCCAGCATTCAAAAAGTTTCAGTTCTGTGGCCTGAGCAGCACTCCTGCAATGAGTACCAGCTACAGAATTCAAACTGTGAGCAATTTAAAATACAGAATCAATAAACTGTGATGTATTAAAGTGAAATCACAAAGACTAGAGTTTTACTAAGCAATAGATTGGTCCAAAAATACATAACAAGGGGTTTGAACAATGTGGAAGGAAAATTAAATGTAAGGAACAGTTACTAGTGTATAAATGGAAATGTCAAAATGAAGCAACAGAAAATATAAAACATAAGGAGATTCACTTAAGGCAGAGAGTGGACAGTCTCTATGCTGTGGTTACACAGTATTTAAGGGGAAAAAAAGTCCTAGAAATGGCAAAAAGTAGCAAAGCAGGCCAGAAATATAGCTCACAAATCCATTTTTAGTGTATACTCGAAGTCATATAATCTTATTTTATTAAAACAAGTGGTTTTCAATAGCCTTGAATTTGGTACCACTACAGCTCTAAGAGAATGAGTTACTTGTCTGGTTCAGTTGTCATGGAAACAATTATTTACTTCCATCTGGATAATACTCATCATTATGGACCTGAAGCCAATTGAAAAAGTGAGTGAACTTCTGTGATTTATGTAATTTAAAAAAAAAAAAAAAAGGAAGACAAATTGCCTATATCCTAATACACTGAGATTAATAGGGCAATTGTGCTTACAGAACCACAGAATGACTGGGGTCAGAAGAGTCCTCTGGAGATCAGCCAGCCCAGCCCCCCTGCTCAAGCAGGTTCACTTAGAACAGGTTTCACATCCAGGCGGGTTTTGAGCAGCTTCAGAGAAGGAGACTCCACAACCTCTCTGGGCGGCCTGTTCCAGTGCTCTGTCACCCTCAAAGTAAAGAAGCTTTTCCTCTCCTTGTTGGATCCTCCACCATCTGTACCAAAAAGTTACCACTGATGCTCTGCAGGAACTTCCTGGGCTGTGCGTGCTCTGCAGGGTGGTTGAAATCCCCTGTGTGACCCAGGGCCTGTGATCGTGAGGCTACTCCCAGCTGTCTGTGGAAGGCCGTGTTCACTTCCTTTTCCTGATAGGGTGGCCTGCAGTAAACACCCAGAACAGTTTCTCCCATGTCACCCTGTCCCTTAATCTTTATCCATAAATTCTCAACTAATTCTTCATCCCCCCATAGACTTCAATACATTTGAGTTTCTCTGTAACATAAAGAGCAAATCCACCACCTTGCCTTGGTATCCTATCCTGTCTCCTAAAAAGCACATAGCCATTCATGACAGCATTTCAGCCCTGAGAGCTATCCCACCATGTCTCTGTAATTGCAATGAGATCACGGCCCTGCATCTCTAATTCTTCCTGTTCATCCCCCATGCTGTGTGCGTTGGTGGAAAGGCATTTCAGAGAGGTAATCAAGCTTGTAGGTTTCCCAGAAGGGGTGCAAGAGGATCCACTAAAACTAAACACACCCTTGAGGTTCTTGGCCTTGTGGTTCTCATCTGGGGAGGTGGCTAAAGAACCCTTGTTGATCCTCGTGTTGGCCTGGTTTATTCCCAGTCAGATGAGATGGCATGAGGGTTTTCACTTTGGATTCTGTCCCCAAGTCCTTCATTTTAAAGCTTGGCTCACAAAGCTGGCCTACCTGCTGCCAAAGATTCCTTTACCTCTTCTAGGCAGGTGGATCCCATTCCTCCCCAAAGAATATCCTGTTGTCATCAAGGCCCAAACAGTCACTACAGCACCAGCCACAAAATCAGAGGTTGATTTGCATTATACATCTATTTTTCTGTACCCTTCCCTCTAATTGGTAAAATGGAAGAAAAGATAACCTGGGCAACACTTTTCAGTTGCATCCCCAGGGCTTTATAGTCTTACTTGATTCTGCCCAGGTTCTGGCTTGCAATGTCATTCGTGCCCACATGAAAGAGTAGCAGTGGTTAGTAGCCTGTGTTCTTGACAAACTATGGCACCCTCTGAACAACATCTCAGACCTTAGCTCTCAGAATGCAGCATAACTCACATGACTTCTTGTCAGGCCAGCAGGTGGGCACCTTGGTTTTAACGCAAGATTAAAAAAAAAATTAATATCTGACTGGCCCTTTACTTTTTTAATGTCTTTTCAGGTGCAGATTATGCTATCATGAATCTACTTAAGAATTACTTTTATTTGATGAGAAGACATAACGTAACAGTGAGGTTATCCCTGTTTTAATGAACTCAGCCCTGTATAAGAATCAGGGGTGACCTGAATCCAGAGAGCCTATGGATGCATTTGTTTAAGACATGCCATATTTTCTGAACAAGAATAAAGGAAAGAATGGCTGGGAAACTTATAACTAGGTCCCAAAGGGATAGTCTTCAGCAGGAGTCAGAGAACCACAGAATCACAGAGTGGGTCACATTGAAAGAGAACACAGTTGGTCATCCAGTCCAATCCTGCTGCTCAGGTAGGGTCATCCCGGAGCACATTGCACAGGTTTCCATCCAGACAGTTCTTGAATGTCTCCAGTGAGGGTGTCATGGGTTCACTTGTTCTAAAACTAAACACGGAATTTTTTCCCTTCCCCCTGCCTCACGGTGTGTATGTGGGGGTGGGGTGATGTCTGAATGGGCAGACTGGTTTTGTCTTGGGTAGTTTAGAAAACACAAAAGAAGTGGCCACAGTTTGACATTCCAAGCTAATAGCTCAGGGAGAGGGGAAGGAGGACACATGGTCCCTGGGCTGCAGGAACGGAGGGATAGGTGTGTTTTGTTTTCTCAGTCTGGCTGGTTTGTTTTGGTTTTTTTCTTTTCCCCCTCTGGCGCCGGCTTGCTAGCACCCTATTTCTACCCTTCCCCCTCACCCCTGCTTCCCACCCGGGGTGGGCCGGCTTGGACTTCATTGGAAAGGAACTATTTTGGGAAGAGAGCTACCTTTGTTTTTGCTCCCCCGGCTCCCGTGTTTTTGGCAGTGGTTTTTGGGCACCTCAGCGAAGAAAGGGGAAGTCATACGGACAGCAGTAAACAGCATG
>VXAY01000602.1:1646337-1690912 GCA_013399855.1 Oxyruncus cristatus | reverse complement strand
CCCTGCTGACTGTGGTTAGAATTGCACCAAAAAGAACAAACCGAACTGTTTACCTTTCATTGAAGCAGATTTTGGGGTATAGGGTTATTGTTCGGTTCGGGTTTTGTTTTGTGTTCTTTTGTTGTTCGGCCAATACACATATATCCTTTAATAAAGGGCTGTTATTTTCCTTTTTGTCCACACTTTCTCAATTGGAGCCTCTTAATTTTGGATTTACAATTGCTTAGAGGGAGGAGTTTTGGTCTTCCTTATAACTCATCCTCTTTAGCAAAACACTTCTGTCTCATTAAATTGAGACAGAGGGACACTCCATAACCCCTCTGGGCAATCTGTTCCAGTGCTTGGTCACCCAAGTTCTTCCTCATGTTCAGGTGGAACTTCCTGTGTATCAGCTTCTGCCCATTGCTTCTCATCTTATTGTTCAGCACCACCGAGCAGAGCATGGTCCATTCTCCTGACACCCTCCCTTCAAATACTGACAGACATTGATGAGGTCCCCTTTTTAGTCATCCCTTCCCAAGGCTGAACAAGCCCAGATCATAGAATGATAGAATCACAGAATTGTTAAGGTTGGAAAAGACCTCCAAGATCAACCTAGCATGACCACCATGTTCACCACTAAACCATGTCTTTGAGTTCCCTCAGCCATTCTTCATTCAAAGGACACTCCAGTCCCTTAATCGTCTTTGTTTCACTCTGTTGGATCTGCTCCAGGAGCTCTATGTTTCTCTTGTACTGAGGAGCCCAGAACTGGACACAGCACTCCAGTTTTGGCCTCACTAAGGCTGAGTAGAGGGGCGGGTTCACCTCCACTGACCTGCTGGCAATTCTTTTCCCAGTGCACCCCGAGATACTGTTGGCAAAGAAAAGGAGTTAATATTTATACTCTTGATCTATAACAAGAAACCTTCCTGTACAAGAAAAATTCCACAACTAGCTGGCCCTCTCTAGCAGCAACACTGCAGAAGGCACCAGTGTGTGAGTTGTAACACATCCCACTTGCACAGGGACATTTATTTAGTGATGCAACGAACACAATCTGGAACTCACTGAGTCATCTCATTAAAACCTCTGTTGTCACTTTTGCAAGTTGACTAGTGAGACTAGACCTCCACTTCAAAGAAGCAGCATCTTAAATCCTAAAGCGAAACAAATTACACTTATCAGTGTGTAAGACTATTTCGAGTATGTCTGTTATGGGTTGACATGTAGGGGATTAAGGAGAAGAGAATGTTATGTTTGTCATTACAGAATGATATTGCAAGAGTCATTTATTGACTGAGCAGTCTTATCAGGAAATAATTTGATTCAGGGAAATGTTCCTATTAATTTCTTTTGTAAGTCAACCAGCTGGATCAATGATTGTCTAATTCAACTCTACTCCAGTAGTACAGCTGCTGATCCTCTGTGCTGGTGGGTAAATATGTATTTGGCTTCCAAAAACATAAGGCAAACACAATTTTAGTTTACTTATAAAACAAACAAAGTAAAAGGCTGGTAACTGAACAGAATGACAAAAAGAATTTGTTCTTTAATTATTTCCTAAGCAAATGAAGAGTTAGCTCAAGAGGCCAGTGCTTGCTACACACAAGCCTGGAGGGACTTCAATCCCTCTGCTGACTTGGATCTGCAAGACAAATTCAGCTACTCTTGAGACACTGCAATGTGTCTGCTATCAGCTGTCCTTTCTAAAATGCCTTGCAAGTGAGCATTAGATAATCCAACTGTTTTAATCATATAGGTTTGAGAATTCGCAAATGAATGGAAAATTGAAAACATATAAGAAATGAGCATTTTATCAATAAATGTTACAATGTAATGACAGTAACATAGTGTACCCAAACATATGCTTATTTTGTCATTGGAATCCAGTAAGAATTGTTACATAATTCAACCAATCTGAGCATATGAAAAAATTTAATTATGAGAAGCTCTTGGATAACAGGTCAACATGACCCACCATTGTGTTCTTGCAGCCCAGAAAGCCAAATGTATCCTGGGCTGCTTCAACAGGAGCATGGGCAGCAGGTCAAGGGAGAGGATTCTCCCCCACTCTATTCTGCTCTCATGAGACCCCACCTGAAATACTGCATCCATCTTTGGGGCTCACAACATAAAAAGGACATGGTCCTGTTGGAATGTGTCCAGAGGAAGGTCACAAAGATAATCAGAGGCCTGGAGCACCTCCCCTAAAGAAACAGGCAGAAAGACAAGACATTAAGATGACAAAGATACAGATTCTTATTACTTTCATACTATAAGAAAACTTCTGTCTGTGATGCCTGCTTATTGGTGGGAACGGACTGAAAAATGCTTTGTCAAACATACTTGACTTTGTTGAAACAACACAGTCCATCAAATCCACCTAGAAAACATTGTCATTATATCTGTGAATCTGCTTATACTGGCTTTTGCTGTTTTAAAATTAAATGTGCTCAGGGACCAAGCTATATGTTTTTATGACTTCAAACAAAATTCACTACATATCCTGAACTATAAAGCAAAACTCTGGTATTGAATGTCTGAGCAACTGCAGATTGGATGTAGATGATGTAGACTAGAGTTGAAATGAAAATAGCAGCATTATTCTGAATGCTTCAGAAACTACACAGGGACACTGGGAGACTGTCCTATCTAAATGGATATAAACTTGGTGTAAAAAATTGGCTTTGCTGAGAATTGTAATGAAAAAGTTCATTATTTCCTAGATTTGGTTTTCAGATTCACTAGACATTACTGGTAGTAAAAGCATGAGAAATGCCATACTGCACTGTAGTAAGATGGTGCTGCTCTGATATCTTGCTTCCACAACACAAGTTTGAGGAAGGGTATAAGAATCTTGCAGCAGCTGAATGTATGTCATAATAACCTAGAGATCAGAATACCATTCAAAGATTAGGTCAAGGCTGGAAGCAAGAGATTTACTTCCCTCTCAGTCTGTGCTGTAATTGTAATGAATGATGGGTTTTATCAAGAGAAACGTTACTAGTCCTTTTCTAAATCCTCTTTACTTCAGCCCACAACTGCTTCCTGAAGCAAATGGTTCTATCAGATAATTACAGTAGAAAAAGACACTTATTTTCTCTTTGCAATTTTCAGTTCATCACATTGCATTTAATGTTCTCACATTTGTTTGCTATGAAACAATGGGAAAATAATTCCTTGTCTGACCTTTTCCAGATTATATAATATATGAAGATTTTTTCTTATAACTTAATTTATTTCTCTCCCGTACTAAATAACCCTGTTGTTTTCACTTCTTGTTTAGTTTGATAGTTATTTCAGATTATTGGACCCTTGTTGGCACTTCTCAGGTCCTCTTGCTGTGCTACAATCCCCTCTTTAAGACAAGATGAGGATCAACACATTATATTCCAAAATGAGGTCACTTATGATGTAGCAAAGTAAAGATATTCTCATTCTTTGCTTTCATCTGTATCCTTTATTTTATTTGTTTTTTTCCTGGACCTGAAAGTGAAAGTAAAACAAGGATGTGTTCTGAATTTTCATGTCAATGTATATAACTAGTTCAATTTTATTACTAAATTATGCACTACTTTGCATTTAACAACAGTTGGTTACATTCAGCATTTTCTTGATTGCTTGAACAGCTTATTCAAATTTTTCTAGTTTCTTTCAATCACCTCTGAATTTGACTAACCTGATAATTTTGTGTCATCTATGAGGCAGTGTTCTTCCTAAATAATTCTAAATGAAAGGTTTTCATAGTACTTAATGTGAAGTACAAGTTCTAAACTTATATTTGATTAGGTAACCACCACATTAAAATGAGATTCATCCCTCATGTAATTTCAGTGACACAGTTAGTATTTTACCTAGGATGCTTCTAGCCCAACTGTAATGTTACGTATGTTTGTATATAAAAGACAGTAATAACTGACTTAGAGTCTGATTCAAGATGTCATTTGGTATAAAACCAAAGATACTAATAACTGACTTAGATCCTCATGCAGGGTGCCATTGGAAGTGAGTATTTTCAAATGCCATGTTGAACAAGGACAAAAAGATTAGGAACTACTTTGAGTTGCTCATCCCATGCATTACTTCCCTGTCTCTAATCCAGTCTGCCAAGTCCTTCTTAAACATGAAAAAATGGTGCTACTAGGACAAAGTCACAACTGCATATACCAGAAAAAAAAAAAAAAAAAAAAAAATTNAAAAAAAAAAAAAGACAACTTACTATTTTTCTTTCACTTTTCAGATTGCAGACAAAGGTAATCTAAGAATTTCAATGCATGTTTGAGAATGAAACGACAGAACTCCAGCCTTCCACTGAAATAGTTGCCAGGATTACTCCGATGGGTTTTGCTCCATGTAGAAACTCTTTTAGTGCCTCGTGTGTTAATTTTTTTGCCCTGGTGTTCAGTTCCTTAAAGATATGGGGCAAGTAGTGGAATTCATGTTTTATAAAAGAGTAGATTTTTATTTTGGGACTGGGAAGCACTTGGAGATTATTTACTGCAAATCAGCATCATAAAACTACAGCATTTCACAAGGCCCATCACATCATTCAGTGTAAGTGTAAGGAACAAGTGAATGTTGGTTGATGTGCTGTGCAAATTGAAGGCCTGTATTATTCAGATAGAACAGCTTTATTAATAAAGACTTAGACATTAAATAGCTTTCAGCCTCCAAAGTGGTCATATGCCAGAACTGAGACACTCAGACTTACTCAGGAGAGACTTTTGCCTCCCACAAAGATTTTTTCATCACATGGTAGTTAATTAATTGTGTCTTGGGGGATTTGGAGGCTCCAAATTTGGAAATACAGGTATGAACTCCTCATGACATGGCCATTACAATACAAAGGATAGTCCTAAACTTCAGCTAACACGTGTCCTTAGTTTATAAAAACTTCTGGCTTGTCAGTTTTCAACACAGACAGCAGAATGCACCTGAGTCATGTGTGTTACGCAAAGAACCTTTTATTTCCAGTCTGCATACCCCAACTTTTCTACAGTTCCTGTTAGTTCTCTCTTTTTCAAACAATGAGAATTTCTCTCTTACCTGCAGGTACCTGGAGACTAGTTCCAGCTCTTTATTTCAAGATGCCCAGAGGGAGACAACACAAGTGGTAGCTCTCCTGCCTCTGTGATTTTCTCAGGGAGCAGCTGCTGCTTGGCACATCCTTGCCTCCTCCAGTCTGTGCTTTCTCAAATATCCTGTTTTAACCAAGGCTAAGAGCACCAGGACATAATAGGAGCTGGAAATATTCCCCATATCTAAGTGCCACTCTTAGGATCTTTCTGCTTCTAGACAAAGTGTGGACAGCAAAGACAAAGAATGAGGCCCCTTCCAGTAACTGAAGATGTAAGTCCCTTGTCAATTCACCCCATGTTCAAAGATAACCTGTTGCATTCTTATTCTGCTACAGTCTAAACCACCTGTGACTGAACAAACAACAAGCAAGGGAAAAAACAGTTTAATATGCAGTCTGTGCAATACATAGGTTGTGGGATGGTTTTCTTTTTGTAATGTCTGACAATACATTTAAATCCAGATTCCTTTAAAATTTGGAATAATAAATAAATAAGGTTTATTCTTAAGAAAACTGTGGCAGGAATCATCATTTTAATTGTGAATCTCTAACAGTAGGCATCTAAACCAACACAGGCTCCCTTGGCAGAAGGAGAGATCTATTTGTCTAGTCTTGAAGGAGGATTTGGTAATTTTTTTTTACCCACTGCCAATCTATTGACTATAAGGGGATCCCAGAATCTTAAGTTCAGTAAAAAAAATACCATATTGGTATTCTGAAGTTGTAACAAAACAGATTTATTTCAGAATTTCTGGAGAACTTACAGAGAAGATTTAAAATATTATTAAAATTATACGCATAGTTTGGGGTAGCTGCAACTTCTGTGACAAAGCTTTCTATGTATTATTACAGATTTAGCTAAGTTGGAAAGAAGGGG
Organism: Oxyruncus cristatus; assembly: GCA_013399855.1. Lineage (NCBI taxonomy): Eukaryota > Metazoa > Chordata > Aves > Passeriformes > Cotingidae > Oxyruncus > Oxyruncus cristatus. The sequence goes on along the minus strand of VXAY01000602.1, from coordinate 1,684,976 downwards.
GAACTAAATGTTAGATCTCTTCAGAATTTAAAGGAAGATGATAAAAGATCATATTGAAGTAGCAGGTTGAAAGGAGTCTGAACACAGAATTAACAACACTGTGGAGCACCTCCACAACATCTTCATTTATAATTTAGTAAATAGAAGAGAGTAGGTAACCAAATTTCCTGGAAAGGTCAAGATGAGAGACATTGTTGACACAGTGAAGTGGAGAATTTCATAAAATGAGATGATCTAGCATAATAGTGTACTAGAAGTTGCATCAAGTTCAATAGTAACAAATGCAAGATCAGGTAACTGAGGACTGTTAAATCTGCAGCTATGAGCTAACCAAAGTTAGGTGAAAATTACCAAGGAGAAAGAAAAATAAATCAAATGTATTTTGTAGCAGCAGACTCAGCATGATAATGTTTGATATTTTTTCTAGTACCTTGATCTCAAATATCTATGTTTCATTACAGGTCACACATTTAAGAGCATAAAATCCTGTGAAACCAAGAAAGCCATCAAATCTTTTTGATAGTGAGTGTTAGGGAGCAGACATACTAAACATTCAGATCACTCTGAACTAGGTCTATCAGTCAAACAAAAGGGCAAAGAAAGGACATGCTTTAACTGGAGCTTTATGAAAGACTTATGGCCTTCAGTAAAATTCCCCGAAGTTGTTTTCTGCGGCATATTTCAAATGCATTCAGAGGTGGATCTGACCTCCACAGGTTGATGATGCCTCCACTTGGCAGCTGATTGGTTCATCATTCTCAGTCTCTTGAGCAGGAGGGGGAGACTGTACTGTTACATAGAAAGGTTTTTAATCAAGATGTGCCATCATCCATCTTAATCTTTGATATGCTGGATCAGCTCTTGACTTACGAAGAACCTTACTGACAAAAAAGAAAAAAAAAAAAAGTGGTTTCTTCAGAAGAGAATAAAGGACACTTCCTTTTTAATCATGTTGTCTGCCAAAACAAATTCACCTGCAAGTATGGTGGGAAGTGTAATGTTCAAAAAATCAGTGATTTTTTTGCTAGTAGCAGCTTTGAAACACATACCAGAAAGGCTTTATGCTTCTCTTCCAGTAATAGTGATCACAGTGACTGCCAGAGTTGCTTTAAGCAATGCAGTTCTTGGTCCTATGGGCCTTTCCACTCTCCTTCTTATTGCCTGAAGGAAGAGCAGGGAGGGAGGCAGCAATAACATTATAAGAAATAATCAGAGGTGTCAGACTGATGAATATGGTCAACCAAAGAGAAAGGATTTCCACATGGAATATATTGGTCCTACTTTGGAAAAGTGGCAAAATTTGTCAGTTCAGACTTTATTTTCAAACATTGTCATGTTTTGCAGAAGTTGCAGAAGTGTGTTCAGACTGGATGAATGAGTTCCCATCAGCATTTTTAAACATCCAGCACAAGAATGTTCTTAGGATCCTGTGGCACACACAGCTGCAAGGCACTTTCCCTCCTTCTGAAAATATTCATCATTACATTTAAAGCAAAATTTGCAGCCAGCTGAGGGGTTGGGATTTGTCTAAACAGGAGCTGGAGAACTTGTGGAGGGTCACAGTGGCTGAAGCCTCCTGCATCCACAGCTGCCACCAGCAGCACAGAGTGAGCACAACAAGGGGAGGCATTTTTGAGTCAGAATCCATAAAATCATGTGCCACCACTGGAAGTTACTGAAGACAGAAATGCTTTAACACTTTCTTTATGTAGTAATAAAGATAAACCTGTAAACACCTTCCCACTGGGTGTACCTCCGTAGAATTCATGCATTATTGATGGTATAAAAGATAACTTCTGCGTTGTCTTTATGGACTGGTTTTCTAAACACTTCCCAATAAATTCAATATACTATTACAGGAGAAATCAGCCTTTTATAGCTGTGTTGTCTAGAGAGAAGCAGCTACAGCTGAACAAGCTATGGTACAGAACTGAAAGGCCAGTCTCTTTCAGTCTATTCCAGTTGTTTTCTATCTGCAATCTTCATTTCCTTAGAAATTTACTGACTGCGTTGGGGAAGTTCACAAAAGATGCAAGAGAAACCCCTATTTTCAGGCAGTCTGTATGGACCCAGAGTCTCGAGAGATGGAAGTTCCTCAGCCTCTTTGGTCATCACTGTTTCAGTGTCTGACCACTCCCTTTATGAAGAATTTTTTTTTTTCTTATCCCTAGTGAAAACTACAATGTCTTTCCATTGCCTTTTGTGCCTTTCACTGTGCACCTGCAAGAATAAGGCTCCATCTTCAGTGTAACAACCCAGCAGGCAGGTGTAGAAAGAAATACGGTTTCCTCTCAGTCTCAATTTATTAATAAGAGTAAGTAAATTTCCTTTCAGGAGATATCAAACCTATGAATGAAGTTTAAAAGATGTGTTCATTATTACTAATTTATTTTGTCCTTAGTCACAACACTGGTTGTGCACACTACACCAACAAAGTCAATTCTGCATTTTGCTACCTGCTGCCCCAGATCCGTGAAGCGTGTTGCTTCAGCTCTGATGTATTTCGTGAAAGTATTCTACCACCTAAAGGAGATATTTCAGACAATACCTCCTCAAAATGGTTGGTGTGCCATGATGAGTAGAGAATATATATAGTTATCCCAATTTTAATTTTATAATTAAAAGATTCAGTTTTCACACTCTGAAACTACTTCTGCCCCGAACAGCTCCTCCTTTACTGAATTTATTTCATTTCAGTAAGTTTCATAGCCTCAGCCTCTCAGTACCTCTTTTCCTCATTTGTTAAATGTAAATGTCCTGAAATTAAAACGGTGTTTGAAATTTCTGTCAATGACTCCTATGACTTCAGAAATTACTGACATTTTTTCAAGGCCTTGGGCTCCCACTGAAAATTAACTTCTCTCATTGCATTTAAAACAAACATCTCCATTCCCTTTGGCATCCTAAAAAACTATGGCTTTATCCTTAATTAAAAAATGTAGAATTTCTGAGAGGTTGGCTGAAGGCGAAAGGCCAACTTAAAATACTCTGGACCCTGACCCTGAACATGAACGTAGAGATGTACAGATGTAGAAAACCCTTCAGTTCCTTGACATACAAAGTAGCTCATTAAACCAGACAATTGATAACAGATCTATTATTCATGCTTCCACCTAATGAGCCAAATATGCTTTGCATTAATTCTATTGCCAAAGCTTCCTTATTCTCAGCAGAAAGCAGTGAGATCTACATTTATGTTTGACACAAACCTCCTCAAAGCCTGAGGATCAGGTATAGCCCTGAAATAAATGAGTTTTTACTCACCAAGTGAGTCCAAATTGTATTAAGTGAAAGGATTTGGGAGTGGGATTTCAGAGAGAGGGTGATAATTCACCATATATTTTCTGACAGCTTTTCCATATTTTCCAATCATTATTAAAAAATAATTTTACAATTATTTCTCCATATCATCAGGTTGGTTGAAATCAACACTAATTCTTATTGGAATCCAAAGAAAATTTAATGTTTGGAATACATCATCTTATTATCACTGTAATCTAATATTTATCAATATAATGTTGTTTTATATTTGTCTATTCTTTACACATTCGAAAAATCACAAGCCTGTGTGATTAAAACATTCTCAGGAAGAACTGTTTTTCATTCACTATGTGACATAAATTATAGTTCAGCAGAGAAATTGAATTTAATAATTTCTCTTTTTTTAGAACACTGGAATAGCTTTATAGACTTTTGCACCAGGGCATCAGGCAATTACTTACACTGAGATCCAATTTTCATGCTTTCATGGAAATAAAATTTAAACCTTCCCTTATTTTTATGTATATTTCAATAATAAGAGTTCTAAATAAATCTGTGAAATAGCTAAGTGATGATAAGAGTATTTAGCTGTGTATAACTCATGTTCTCTCTTCCAGAATCAGGAAGAATCTTGCAGTTTTCAGGTTTTGTCTCTATTGTTTTCAGTAAGGCAAAATGAATTCATTTATCCAAGATACTGGTAAGAAAACCAGTTCATTCTTGCCCAAAAATTTAAGAAAAAAACGCTGACTGGTTGTTCAATCTTCACAGAAACCACAGGCACAGGCAGCACAAGTAATTTCAGATTTCTGAGTTCCTTCTTCAGCAAAATACTTTGGTTATTTTTTTATTCTCTGGTACATTTTTGCAGTGCAGAGACGAAACTCAGTTTGTATTTTTTGATGATCAAAGCAAAATGTCTACAATAGCATTGAACAACACATTTTTTGAAGGCTTATCAACACTTTGTCTTTGTAAAACCACTCCATTCCATGTAGACGAGTCTAAGCTTTTCTTAAAAAAGTACCAAAGTTCCTTACTGATTTCTTAATAATCTATGTTTTGTACATGCTGGTTAATGCTTTCTCTTAAGATCAGGGAAACTATTCTTTGTGCCTATATCTCTGTTCATTTCATTTTTGTGGTGTCAACCATTTAACATGAGGGGACTGACTACTTTTTCTTTTTCTCTTTTTTGGCATACATGTATTTTTTTTTTTCAAGGAAAATGAACCAAACACTTTGCATAATTTTTTTTACCATCCTCATGATGTTGCTGTAGAATTTTTTGATTACGAAGAGGAGTGAGGCAGGAACAAAAAGTAAAGAAGTCAAGATCTTCTTAAACTGTTTATATTGTACTGAGTCCCACCAAGAAGATCCGGTGGCTGAGACCAAGAGTGTGAGGATCAACAAGGCCAAATACCAGGTCCCACACTTAGGTCACAGTAACCCCAGGTAGCACTGCAGGCTGGGGGCCGAATGGCTGGAAAACTGCCTGGCATAAAGGACTTGGGAGTGTTGATCAACAGCAGCAGAACATGAGCCAAGTGGCCAAGAAGGCCAATGACATCCTGGCTTGTATCAGTAAAAGTGTGACCAGCAGGACCAGGGCAGTGATTGCCCCCATGTACTCAGCATCAGCGAGGCCACACCTCAAATCCTGCATTTATTTTTGGGCCCCTCATGACAAGAAAGACATTGAGGTGCTGGAGCGTGTCCAGAGAAGGGCAGCAGAGCTGGGGAAGGATCTGGAGCACGAGTGTGATAAGAAGTGGCTGAGGGAGCTGGGGGTGTTCAGCCTGGGGAAAAGGAGGCTCAGGAGAGACCTTATAACTCCCTGCAACCTGAAAGGAAGTTTGTAGCCAGGTGGGGGTCTAGTTGACAAGATAAGTGTTCGGTCAAGGGCTCAGCTTGATGGTCTCAGAGGTCTTTTCCAACCTAATTGATTCTGCGATTCTGTAAATGAATGAGCCAGAACAATTTTTACATGGAAGTGGAAGTACTTGGTAGCAACACCATCTCCATGCAAACATCCCAAAAGATATTTTTTGTTTGCTTTGCACACAAGTTGTGTACTGTTAAAAAATTAACATCAGTTTTATAAAGGTCAGATTAATCTTCAGACTGCTGCTCTCTAAATGAGATAATAAATACTTTTGATGCTCAACAGATGCAAAGGATCTTATATAGGCTCCTGAGGAATTGTCCACAAATATGCAATGCTTTTATCATTTGAATCACTGAATCACAGAATATCCTGAGTTGGAAGAGACCCAAAAGGATCATTGAAATCCAACTCCTGGCCATGCACAGGACAGCCCAAGAGTCACACCATGTGCCTGAGAGCATTGTCCAAATGCTTCTTGAACTCTGCCAGGCTTGGTGCTGTGACTACTGCCCTGGGGAGTCTTTTTCAGTGCCCAACCACCCTCTGGGTGAAGAGCCTTTTCCTAATATCCAGCCGAAACCTCCCCTGACACAACTTCAGGCCATTCCCTCAGTTCCTGTCACTGGTCACCAGAGAGAAGAGATCAGAGCCTGCCCCCTCCTCTTCCCCTCACAAGGAAGTTGTAACTGCATGGAGGTCTCCCCTCAGTTTCCTTTTCTCCAGGCTGAACAAAGTGCCCTCAGCTGCTCCTTTTATGGCTTCCCCTCTAGGCCCTTCCCCGTCTTATTAGCCCACATTCGGACACTTTCTAACAGCTTTCTTTCTTTCTTTAAATTGTGGCTCCCAAAACTGCACATGGCACTCGAGGTGAGACCAGTGCCTCGGGTGAAACCTGTTCCTAATTGATAGGCACAGGTTTGTGGGCCAGCCTGAACTCTTTCAGAACACCTGAAAGTTCAGGTATTGCTCAATGTTAACACATCAGCTTCTAGAAGCAAGATTTCTACATTCGCTGCTTGCAACAGAGAATGGTGCAGAGGAGTCCTGACAGGAGCAGACTCATTAGCGGTCAGACAGAGTTGCAGACTGTGTCAATCAGCTATTTCTTCCTGATGAGGTGTGAATATTTGGGTACTGAGATTTTTTTAAGCAATGTTAATCAATGTTAATTATTTGAAATAAAAAAACTTTCAAGTCCCCTTATTTATATTTAGAATCTTATATTCATACTAATGTCTCTTTAAACACCTGTCTGCATTTACTCTGGAGGAGAAATTTTTCACAAAGCTGCATTCAGTAAGATGCTAAAGCTGAGTGGAAGTGATATAAGGAAACTAAGCGAAAGAAAAACAAAGCTGACTACCAGGGAACTCTCCCTGTCAGTGAGAGTGAGAAGGGATCTGTGGACAAACAGCAAGGGAATAGTGGAGGTTTCATCACAAATCCTGGTGAAAACAGGAATGAATGAAACAATAGAACTGTGGAAAATCACCCTGTATATTAAGAGTGAGGAATCACTTGGCTCTTTTCTTTTTCTACAGGCCAAACTCTGATATCTTTTGAAGTAAATGCCATGCTGTTGTCCATGGGAGTCTTGCTTGTGTTTATCTTGTGATTTTACAGACCCAATTCTCCATGGGCATAAATGAGCATAATTACTGTTGACATCAATGAGGTGAGACCTAACACAGTGCATGGCTTAATTGGATGATGGGATTTGCATTTCTCATGTATGCAAGCACTGCTCAGTGGCACACAAGTGTGCTTAGAATACTATCAAGCATTAACCTTCGATTTGCGTGTCTAATGCCTACAGTGTCTAGAATAAATGGTTGCACATTCACAACTAAAATTGGAGCCAGCTCAGATACTAATGATGTTTTATTTATTTATTTTCAGATTTTTGCAAGGACAGGAAGAATATTTGCTTATTAGATGTTCTGTACTACAGACAGAGCAAGCAGCCCTCCTGTCTATGAATATCCTATGATATCTAGGAGTATCTTAAAACCTCACAGTCCTCTTCACTTCTACCCTGGATATCATTCAGGACTTGAATTCCCTCAAATCCCAGTAGGAACCATAGAAAGAAACACAAGACATTTGCATTGCTCAGCCTTGAAGTGTGCAGCTTAACTGCATAAATAGAAATATTTGCAAGTCATAGTTGCCAGCTTTACTGGAAGGCACAGCTGCCTGCTTAACCCATCACAGCAGAGATTGCAGGGCCTGCCTGTATAAAAAAGACAGATGTAAAAATAACCATGAGTCTTCTAGCAAAAAAATCACTGTGGCAGAAAGAGCACAGTGCAGTCAAAGAGATGGATAATTGCTCAGGTCACTGCTTTTCTGCTCATTATAAATCAAAGCCAAGAGGAAGCCCTGTCTGGCCTCTCTGTGCAGTCCATGGCTATGTTTACTCAGCTTTGTGTCGCCTCTATTCCTTTGCATACAATTCCAGTTGTAACATAGCACAGTCCGGGAAGTACAAGGGCAGCAGCAGAAGGGCTCAGCTCCCAGCTAGGATGAAATTATAAAACATTGCTTTGCAGCTCTTGCTCTGCCTGCTGGGCCTTGTGAAGTCTGACTGCCCATTCATCTCGTGAGCTGCTATTGCACAGCTCGGACAAAGCTGGGCACGCTGCTGTTATGGTGTTGCATGTTGTCACATAAAGTGGCACATAAAGAAGGGCTGATGGCTGTAGTGATAGGAAGATCAGCTGGAAGGAAAAACTAGTTCAGACTGAGCTCTGATAAGACAGCACATTCTCTCAGCCTCTAACAGGACCCCTCTGAGAAGGGAGATTCTTTTCCACATGTTTTTCCAACATGACATGATGAATGAGATCTGGCAGACCCTGAAAATTGTATTCCTTACAGTCAGTAGCTGGTGGAAGCTGAAGCTGCATGTCATGGGCACAGCATTTTAGTGTCACTTGCTAATCACCACCCTTCTGGATGCTCCTTGGCATCTCTGAGGAATGTGCATATATGAAAGTGTGACCCTTGTTGAGACAAAACCAGGAGAAATGCAGATGTTCTCTTCCAGACCCCTCGGCTTCTCAGTTGGGATTGTTTCACCTGCATTCTGACTTTGCTGGTGATCACGTTCATGGCAGAGCCTCTCTGAGCTGAGCCTGCTACAAGCTGCTGGTGAGAGTCCTAGCCCAGAGAACCAACAGAGCCATGGCATAAGGAAATGAAGAGAAGATTGTGAGCCTTTAAAACCTCATAGAGTTAAGTGATTTGCCCATGCTCACATGAAAAGTTTGGGGCAGAGCTAATGTGATACAGAACTGCTCCATCCTGGGCCACTGTCTCCCAGTGTAACTGTTCTTTGCTCTGTTGAATGCATCTGTTATCCTGATTTCTGGGGCCATCAGTGCTGGATGGTAACAGTAATAGCAGAAGTCCAAATGTCATTGCCTGGAACATCCACTTTATTTGTCCATGTAGGAGCTGATCTATGAACTGGGGATATAAAATTCTAAGCCTGCTAATTACAGATTCATTGTCCTTTGCTGGAGTTGTCTATGTCGTTGTACCACTGCTAAGCATAAGTAAGAGAGAAATAGTGCATCTATGTCTTAATAATGCAGTCACCCTGGACCTAAAACCCACAAAAGCATATTTTATCTTCAGTTTAAATAAGTATTATGAATGCTTCTGTATCTCAGTATTGCCCATAAGTGACCAGGTACCCTCACAGGCCCTGAGAAACAGCCCTGTTGCACAGTGTTGGCAGACTTTTACAGACATGCAGCTACTACTGAAGGCACTGGTAATTTAACATTTGAAAGAGAGGTTCATGGGTCCTGGGTGGGGACTACCAGTTCTTGTACTGCTATTTCAGGACAGTGTTAAGTGTCTAAACTCCGTCATGTAATCTGAGACAAAAGCAACAAACATCTAAGGCGAAAAAGAGGTGAAGGGAGAAACCTGAGATCTGTTATAATTCTTTTTATTTCTAGGTAAATGTGAGATCTGTTATAATTCTTTTTATTTCTAGGTATCTTTCTGATACTGTGTTTAGCTTTATTTAATAAGGATACATTCACGCTCCCACAAATGAAATTACGGCAGTGATGCTAAAACAATTTATTTCCCTCTTGTAGCAGTTGAGTTTGTCATAACTATTCTTCCTCCTTAAGGATGACAGTTAGGTATTTTGATATCCTTATCCTGATGCTTTCTTAATAAGGTTGCAAGCAAACTTTCTGTGGAACATTTTGTAAAACTTAGTTTTCTGTTGTCCCTTCTGTGAAGCCGAATATTCCCGCAAAACCAAATTTTTGCTTGACCACAAAATTCCAGCCTTTTGTGGCATGTCTTTGATGCCTTTCAGACTTTTGAGAGGCTAATCCTCTGATGGTTTCTCTGTTGTAGACCTGCATGCAGTTCCTGCTTGGTGTTGATATCATTATAGTGTAAACTGAGCAATGACTGTAATCAAAGTTTCAGTGTTTCCCCAGAACACAGCAGGTTGCCACGTGGGCGGCAGCAGGGCAAGGAGAGTCTGCGGGAATATTTTTGGGGGAACTTACTGTTGTCAGCAAAGATTTAGCCTGGGGGCTGTATTGACAGAAAAAGAAGCTGAACACAGTAAATTGAAGAATGAACTGTATTTTCACAAGCTATTCTCTGTTGGTCACAGAGAATTTCATGCTAAATATCTGCTGTTATCAGATCACTGAGCCCGACAGCTCCTTTCTGCAAGTCTTCTTTCAATTACAAATATGTTTCCCCTTACAGCAGTAAAGTTGAATTCAATGTCTTTACTGCCTTTGATGTCATTTTAACTCCCACAGACTTGGATGAATATATTATTTTTATAACTCAGAATCGATCCATTTGGGATTCACAAGTCACAGAAGTAACAATATTTTGAACAGACTAAGATTCACTGACAAAATAATATCCAGATACTTCTTTTATTTAATGGTAGGTGCAACTCTGCAAAGTTATTTCTTTACCACTAACCTGCTAGAGTGCTCCCTGATAGTTTGAACCTATATTTTTAAAAATATATTAAGTACCATGACAGCCTGTTACCTTTTAAGTGCTCCACAGTGCTATCAGAAATCTCCCAATTCCTACATAATGCTGAGAATGTGTTCCAGATTTATGACTAATGACAGAGTGTTTACTGTGCTCAGTATCGAGGATAAAGTTTTCAGTCCCTGTTTCCAGTCTGTGAGAGCAATGCCTGCACTACCTGTCAAACATGAAATCAGATCCTCACCTAAATCTAAGTGAGTCCAACAGACATGTTGCACTTCTCAAGCTCTGGCTTTCACAGATCCATCTCCAGCCACGCCTTGGCACAGGCATATCCATGTGTTCAGAGTGCTTTGTGCTGCAGGAGGCTGACTTTACTGCACAGGCTGCATAGGCAGTGATTATGCCAGTAAATTAGATAGAGCTGGGGAATGTTCTTGATCATGGAAATGTGACAGACTGTACTGTGAGACTGCTTGAACAGTCCCTGGTGCAATTTTAGCCTGTGCCTATTAGCAGTCTCCCAAAAGCTCCAGAGCACCGTCTGCAAGTTAAAGCAGCCCAGGGACTACTCCCAGTATACGATGTGTATGGAGCCACTCTGCTTTGGAGGCTGCAAGGCTTTATTAAAACACATGCCAGTTGGCTTCGGAGCCTAGGAGTGTTTCTAGGCACATTCAGCTCTAAGTTCAAACATTGCCATAGGGATCCTCAGCAGACACAGATTAACTACAAAGAGTACAGCTCTAGACCTTTTGTCCCTGATTCAAACTGGCCATCTTAGCCAGGGCTCAGGGGGACCAGGCTTTCTGTCTTCATTGTCTCCTGTGGGAAGTGTCCTGGCCAAGTGTAAGATCCCTATTAGCTTTTCTAATGCCTTCTTACAGTTGTGAAAATCATCCCAAAAGGGCTTGGTCACAGACACCAATGCAAACAGCACCAGTAAGCATCCTGAATTATTAAAATTCAACAGGAGGCAACGTGGTAGATATAAATCAGCTGGGCTGAATTTACAGTGTACTATGCCAGCACCTTGGGGGAAGTCTAAATGGCAGCAAATCAAACTGAAGCCAAATCAAGTGACCAACAGTCTCAATGTGAGTTGGCCAGTGTAAGTATCTGTCTCATGGCAGAACTGGAAAAGGAAACATCTGTGTTGTCACAGAGGCTGATGAGTTTAACAAGTTCTGTGGTTCACACGGAGAAAAATCCTTCTTAAGGAAACCAGAAGCAGAAACTTCTGATTCATTCTGGCAATTAAATCTAATTTCTGAATTTCTGCTATTATCAATTATTTTTACACACCAGTAGATCTCTCAGTTAAACATAGCACCATTTTTCTCTGCTTAACTTATTTTCTTCCTAATTATTTCTAAAGAAAGAAACTGCAACATATATAAAAATGAAGTTAAAGCATGCATGCCGATGGCCAAAACCTGGCTTGAGGCTAATCCTGCATGGATAAAAGCACGAGAAATTGGTCATCACTGCAAGCAATGGAAGGGGAAAAACAGGTGGCCTGAGCCAAAGTGGAGTTAAACTAATAAAACAATAATGGAGAACCTAGGAGTAAAAGGTATGAAATGAGTATTAGTAACTCTAGCGAGTGAAAAATATCAAAAGGGATTAAAATGAGGGTACTGGTTTCAGTCATTTGTGAAGACCAAGATTATCATATGAGTGTTAAATCAGAAAAGCCAGGCCCCATAGGAAAAGAGTAACACAGGAATGGGCTGTTCACCTGGGAGGGGAACAGTGGGCAATGTGGAACATAAGATGGAGCAAGTGATGAGGTCATGGTTGTTTGAGGAGTCCCTGTTGAGCAGTGTGACATCTGATCCCTGAAGTGGAGAAAGGAAATAAAGCTCGGATCTGTCCATACCATGTGTCTGCCTTGTTTCCTCAGCCAGGGCACCTGGAGTGCTTTCCTTAGCACAGATTGAGGGATACCACAGAGAAGATGGAGAATGGACCAAACATCCCAACATACAACATCTGAACAATGTGCTGAGTGCAAGGACTGGCACAATGTTATTCAGAAATTCTGGGCAGAGCACAGTGCAATAGGCTGAACTAAACTGTGGTGCATTCTAGTTAACATTACTGGGGATAAAATTGGCCTGGTTTTAGCAGATTGGGTCTTTTAAAACAGTTTTGGTTTCCAATGGGAACAAAAAGGTGGACAATGAAAAGTGAATTGTCTACCTAGGCCAAATAAAAGACAAGGTAAAACCTAAATGGTACATTCTCTCTTTTGTTAAATAAGATTTTACTTAGAGAGTACCTCCACACTTCTTGATGCATCAAGAGCTGTTCAAGAATAGAAAGTACTCAAGTGCACTGAAGTGAAATCTCCGATTTGAGTTGTTTTTCTGCTGCAGGCAATGAGATTTGGAGCTGTGCCATACAATTCAGTGCACAAGTACTAAACCTGAGGTATTAGTTCATAGAAACAGAAGCTGGAAAAGACTCAGGCTCTGTAGATCTGCCTCAGAACAGGTTATTACCCGTGTTATGAACAACCCCACACCCCAAACCAAATAAAGCACCAAGGACCACTGTCATCCAAGACTAATACACATGATGAGGAAATTCTTCCTAGATTTTTTTGTTTGGTTGAGTTTGTCCTGGTTTTTTTTTTTGTTTGTTTCAATAAGAGGAGTCATAGAATCATAGAATGTACTGAGTTGGAAGGGACCCACGAGGATCATCAAGTCCAATTCCTGGCTCTGCACAGGAAAACACCAGGATACCGGGCCTTTGTCAATTCCACACTACAAGTGCATCAGATTTTCCACTGTCTACATCTGACATGGAGAATGGGATCTGGTTTGAGATTAATTTGACTGCCTTTGCAGGTATTAACCTGTGTGCTGCTTGAGTAGGGTCACTGGACATGACAAGTTTAATTCCGGAGCACAAAATTTCAGTGACCTTGGAGGTTTTGCAGGCTGTGTTGGTTGGCCTCCAGCTGTTGCTCCAGAAGAGCACAGATCTCCTAAAGATTCAGTAACATTTCTACCATCTCCCTATGGATGTGCCTGGAACGCTCAGGCATTCCAGATGCCAGCAGACACACAGCATTCTGCACAAAAAGTCTACCTGAAGGTGACCTGAACAGCTTTGTAAGCTCCACCAGCTTTAGGGACTGGATGTCCATGAGAGCCTGGACTCTAGACCACAGAGAGGCACATACTGCTCACTTTTTTCTGTCAAGCAATAAACAAGCGACATCTAAACCGCTCCCAGATAGCCAAGACATCCACATGGGAATGAGGACTTCCCCAAGACCTATAGGTGGACTCATGCTTTCTTGGAGCTGGGACAGCCTACGGAATCCCAAAGGACACAAGAAGCCCATAATTAGGCAACTCAGATCACATACAATGAGATGTTTCAGTTGGAACAAGAGAAGACCGTGTTGTTCCCAGTTGCATTACAGAGGCAAAGGCAGATATAAAATGTATTTTTACTGACTTTTAAAATGTCTGATTCTCTGTCTTTGGATAGACTATTCACACTAGAGAGTTAATTTTGACTTTTTTTAGAAAATATTCATAATATATATCTGAACCAGTGACCAAGGCAAAAAAGATGACGAAGAACTTCAGCTGCTCTCTGCATGTTAGGTACTGTTAGTAATTAAAAAGCACAGTGTAAGGGGTAGATAACATATTCAAAGGATGATGATGATGATGATGATGATGATGATGATGATGATGATGATGATGATTATTATTATTATTAAGAAATTCTTTACTGTGAGGGTGGTGAGGCACTGGAACTGGTTACCCAGAGAAGTTGTGGATGCCTCTTACCTTTAAGTATTCAAGGCCAGGCTGGATGGGGCTTTGACCAATCTGGTCTGGTGGAAGGTGTCCCTGCCATGGTTGGGGGATTACAACCAGATGATCTTTAAGGTCCCTTCCACCCCAAACCATTCTAAGATTCCATGATTATGAAGTTTTGTGTCTGTTTCTAAGATACTCAGCGTAAGAAAAATATATTGTCTTGCCACTGGCAGCTTCAACGTGTCTCACTGAAATAATTAATCTGTATGTATCATAAAGCATAGAAATACAGTTTCAAGACCAGACTGGAGCAGACTCCAATGATCAGCTATGGTTCAGAATCAATTTACCTTGTGTAACAATACAAATTTTTTGGACCCATCAGTTGGCAAAAATTCTGCCCGAAATCAAAACACCAACCTCAGAACACAGGCTGGCATTACAGATTAGGCATTTTCCCATAACATCTTCATGATCATGTGTAGCAACCAGCAATTAAATGTGAAGTGTCATATTTTAAATTGTCATCAACCTAACAAAGGAAAAATGTAGCTTAGATTCACCAGTATTAACAATAAATAGAAGTCAGGCATTGTAATGTGAAGATAAATAGCAACAATTTAATGGACTAAAGCAGATAAAAATGCAAGATGTTTATAAAAGCTGAGAAGCTTGACATTACTTTTTAAGCATTAATATATGGTAAAGACATACATGGAATTTGATACTAAGGCAAATGGAAGAGTTTCAAGGTAACCTGAATGAATGGTTGAAAACTGTATCTAATTAAGGGATACCTGTCTGCAAGAGCAAAGTGTTTACAGAGCACAGTGAAGAGTGCAATGGATGTGACATCCAAAGCAGAATGAGAAAAATGTAATGGTATCCTGATAAGAAATGTACTGTAAGTTTGATCGAGACTAATTAATGCAGAATTTTAATAGGAGCTTTAGAATGTGACAGCAGTGGAGTGCAGCCACCCTGTTAGAAAGGAGTTTCCTCTCTGTTCACCTGAGTGTGGCACAGTTTGTGTCTATGTGTTTGTGTGTGTGAGCACACATGTCTCTGACTGAGACTGGGCCTGATGAAATGCTAAAGCCTCTGACCCTTCGCTCAAGGCTGCTTAAAGCTGGTGTCTCTCAGGACCAAGTGCAATGTGAATCCTTGCTCTAAATCACTACAGCTGCAGAAATGCAGGTGCAGTTGGACAAGCTAAGGTATATAAAAACAGTACAGGAAACACTGGCTCAGCCCTAAGAGCAAGTCAGAGCACTGTGGTGATACAGATAAAGCAGCAAGTCCTGTCCTTCTGAGGGACAGGAAATCCTGTCCCAGGATTGCAGGTCCTGTCCTTCAGAACTAATTACTCCAGACACAGAGATAGGCTGATTAGTTTATACAGCTTCCCAGCCCAGAGGTAGTGCTGGCATCTCTGCATCGTTTTCCACTGCACAGAGAAGATATTGCCTCTAGTGACCCCACTCAAGGTAAACTAGATCAAGCAAAGCTATTCACTCTATGATAGAACAGAAAATCTCATTGAAGATTTACAGCCAGTGAAACGAATGGATGAAACCAGTGTCTGTCTGTATTTGTGGTGCTGCAGTTGGTTGCTGTTCCAGCACATCAGCCAGGATGACTTGAGCTTCATCTCACCAGCAGCAGCTCAGGGAGTCAGGCAGCAGCATTGCAGCACATCTGTGCTGTGCCAGCTTACAGAAGTTGACCTCAAGATTAAGAGCTGACAGCAGAGAACTTAAGGCTCTGTGGAGCCCCAGGCAGTGTTTGCCCATCTTGTTGGGTGTCTATTCAGTTTGTAAAGAAATCCAAGCTGCTATATTCCTCCACTAGTACCTGATGTAACTAGCCAAAGACTTCTGTCTATACATACTCCCAAGAGTCGTGACTTCCAGGACTTGTATCAAGTCCTGAAATACGCTCCAAGATAAAAATATTACAAGTCAAATCCCTTCTAGGAATTATAACCCTTCAAAAGAGATCTGAAGTAAGCTGCTAATTCTCCTGGACATGAATAAACTATTCTTTTTTTTTTTCTCTACTGAGACAGACTTGGTTTCCTGAAGAAAATCATCCCACATCTGTCTTTGACTATTATCTCATGTAATGGTTCTGACAGCAGATGGAATTTGTGCCTAGGAGAAGTGCTGACCCTTTCCTGAGAAATGAATAAATCCTTCGTTTACCAAGCAGACTCTGTATAAATAGAATGGCAGTCAGTAAAAAGGAGGTGGTCTCCTGGGAAGACAAATAGCTGGTTGTGTTCTTGACAGTAGGAATGCGGTTCAGAGAGCAGTACTTTCATTTATTTCACTTATAACAAAGGTGAAGTATTACCACAGAAAGCTGTTTTCTGAAGTGTTGTCTGTCTACCTTGGCCTAATCCATTTGGAAAAAAATTCTAAAATGGAAAATGGCCCAAGTGACATTCATTTGCATTGTAAAACTGGGAACTACACAGTTTCAGAACAAGCAGGACTTGCTTCACTTTCTGTCAGGCAGTGCACCTATTTGCAATGATTTCCACAGGCTTGCTCTGAATTTTCACCAATTCTAATGGTCATCATCCCTGCAGCACTAGAGCTGATACAGGCTCAATACTGAATATTAAACAGCCCAGACATTAAACAATTCTGGCTTGGCTTTGTTCTACTTTTTCTTCTTTGTCTAAGGTTTTCCAGATCAACACAAACTGTTTGAACACGTGGATGTTCTCAATCTCTTAGATGCAGAGACAACCATCAAACAAATTTAAGCTAAGCCAGCTGGGGTCCTACTAACAGCATTCTCAGTAGCAAAAGGATTTAGATAAGCTCAAAGTCTTGTCTGGTAGAAGTCAAATTTATTTCAAGCATAAGAGAATAGTACTGCATTTGAATCAATCTTTTAATAATAATTCCTCTGTGCTTTGATATACAAGAAAACAACAAAAAAAAATTTGCTATTCTGAGGTATAGTTGCAATTTCTCACATGTCTCAGATGGATTTCCAGTTAGTTATATAAGCACAGTTCCTTTTGGCTAATACACCCTTTGTTTTGTCTTTTTTTTTGGTCTACATTCCTGTAACATAACTTGAAGGTAAATTAATCAGTGAAATAAGAGGAAGAATACTTATCTGTCTTTCTGTATGGATATACATATACCACAGCTGTGTGGTGCTGTCAACAGGCTGGAGGGAGGGGATGACATCCAGAGGGACTCAGGCAGGCTTGAGAGGTGGGGTTATGTGAATCTCAAGAAGTTCTACAAGGCCAAGTGCAAGGTCCCGCACCCGGGTTAGGGCAATGCAAAGCCCAAGCACAGGCTGGGAGGAGAATGGATCAAGTGCAGCCCTGGGAAGAAGGACTTGGGGATATTGGTGGATGAAAAGCTCAAAATGACCCCACAATGTGCTTTTGCAGCCCAGAAAGCCAAACTTGTCCTGGGCTGCATCAAAAGCAGCATCGTCAGCAGGTCGACAGAGGTGATCCTCCTCCTTTACTCAGCTCTGCAGTTCTGCCTCCAGCCCTGGGGTCCCCAGCACAGGACTGACATTGACTGTTGGAGCACCTGTAAAGACAAACTGAGAGAGCTGGGGCTGTTCAGCTTGGAGAACAGAAGGCTCCAGGGAGAACTCAGAGCACCTTCCAGTACCTAAAGGTGCTACAAGGGAGCTGAAAAGGGACTTTTAACAAGGACATGTACTGATACAAGTGCAAATGGCTTTTAACTGAAAGACTACAGGTTTAGAAGAGATGTTAGAAAGAAATTCTTTACTCAGAGGGTGGTTGAGGCACTAGAACAAGTTGCCCAGAGAAGCTGTGAATGCCCCATCCCCTGTAGGTGCTCAAGTCCAGGTTGGATGGGGCATTGAGTAACCTGGTCTAGTGGGAAGTGTGTCTGTCCATGGCAGTGGGGTTGGAACGAGATGTTCTTTGAGGTCCCTTCCTGCCCAAACCATTCTATGATTCTGTGATATATTGCTTAATATTCAGGTTTGGTATTAGCAATTACGATCCCATCCAGTTTTATTTCATCCTCTCCTTTAATCTAGACTTTCAACTAAAACTCCCACTGGTTTCATTAGGAGTATTTCAGTGTGCATGTAAAGAGTAGGGATAATTTTGGAAATGAGCTAACTCTCTTCACATTATGCACAGTGCACTGAAACTTAATGTCATCCTAAACTGTTAATAAATTCAGCCCATTTCTGAGAATCCCCTTCATTCGCACTTGCTTTCCCAAACCATCCAGACTAATAACTGAGATACTAAAACAGTATAGAAGTTTTCTTTAACGAAATCTGATTCTGATAAAAGGATAGACCTTTTTTCAAAAAATGCAGAGTAATTCCATACCTGGTGCAACTCATCTGGGTTCCTGATGGCTACTCTGGTCATAACTTGTTTTTTCTGAACTTTCTTTTAGTCAGAGAAAATGACACTGAGTTTTACCGTTCCTGATGACATTTACCAACTAACTGATTGTCAGAACACTCAGGGTTGACTTTTTGGTGGCATAGAAGGGGTGTGTAGATGTAAGCATTTTGCTGTACTCCAGAGAGGAGAGACAGAGATTGGAGTTATATGAAATTAATTACTCAAAAAAAAAGGGAGAAAAGCATGGTATGAAATTTAGGATTGTATTTTTTCAATCTCTCTTTAAATTAGAGTTTCTTACCATCTAATGCTATATGACAGCCTAGAAGAAGACAAAACTGGCCTGATTCCACACTTGTGTTGTATATACGTGAAACCCAGATAAATTCACAATGTGTTGGCTATGGAAGTGGTACCAAAAAAAATTGTCCCGATTATTTTTCAAACAAGGAGGAGGAGAGGAGCAAAACTTCCCCTGAGGCATCCTCTAGTGTGGTAGCCTCTTAGACAGAAGTCTGGAGTGATGAACAGGACAGTTGCTCTGTCAGCATTTTGTTTCCTTTTTTTCAGATTACAGAAGAGAACACAGGTTTGAGAGGAGAGGAAAAGCCCAGAACTAATAGGAAGATAAATGAGACATGACAGTTAGGGCATGCTCTAGATGTGAATGCACAAAGTTTATTCCCAGTTGCTTCCCTTTAGGAACATTTTGTCTGAATTGCTTTAGAAACTCTGATATTTCTCAGAGCTACTTATGCTGTACTGAGTCCATCTTAGGAAGGTCTGCACAATGTAAAAAGTTAAAATACATAACCCTCCCTCGTGGTTTCTGTTTTAAATGTCCGTTATTCTCTGAGTACCCACTATTTCTGTAAATATCTGAGGTTTCATACATCTCTAAATAGCCTGAACTAAATGGACATAGTTTTATTGCCCTCTCCTGTAAATAGGTAGTTAGAAAGTAGGGGGAGATTGTCTCCAGAATCACTGGTGTAGGTATGTCTTACTTGGGGGACTTAATCAAATTTTCCTGATGCAGTTCTGTCCATTCCAAATGTCTTTTTTTAACACTCAGGAGTGCTGGGGTTTGTATCAGCAAGAGATGAATGGATGAATGCTGCCGCCTAGAGATTTCCCCTCCTTTCTTCCCTTGGCATGGGGAGCTTCTGTGACACTGAATAGTTAGAATTGATTCTTCTGTTGACCACTGTGGAGTTATAACCAAGGACAGTTTGCAGTCAGGGTCCTAACTAACAACTTTTGAAGATTTCTTGGTTAGATAATTAATAGCTGAAAGATTCTTTGAGGTTCAGTCCTACAATACTGCTTTGGTTTAGGAACAGGTATCCATGTCATCTTTTTGTCAAACCTCCATTTTTTCAAGTGATTTTTTTTTCCAAATTCTTAATATATCTTTATTCATATTTTCTTTTTTTTTTTTTTCTGCTAAAGAAAAACAAACCAAACAAACAAAAACCCAAACCCCAAACCAAAACAAAAAACTGAAAAACCCAACCACCTCTGTTGCAATGCAAATCCTTGCTGGACTTCAGCCTGGAAAACACCTATTTATGTGAGAACTCCCTTAATGCTCAGGTGACTTCAGAGAACATCAGCAGATCTACGGGCAAGGGTGTGGATTCCCACATGTAGGCAAGGCATTGTCCTCTCCCTTGTCACAGGATAACAGGCATTGTGCATATGCAGGGGTGGTAAACCCATTCTCCCAGTGTCTAGGAGAATAGCTGTGATCTAGATACTCAGTCGAGTTGCTAAGAAACCTAAAGAATTTCAAAGTATTCAAGGTTACAAGGCTAATCTAAAGTTAGACTAATACTGTGTAGCATCCCCATGGCAACCAGGACTGAACGGCATGTGAGGTGAAAGTAGAGGGGAAGACAGAATAATAATCAGCAATAAATAAACCTTGGCAGGGCTTGGTGTGATTATGTTGTCAATGAGTTAAAGAATACTGCTGCCCTGCTGTAGTTCAGCTAGTCTGCCAGGGAGAGAACTTCTTCTTGCAGGTCCAGAGGAAACAGTGGATGGCTTTTTCAAAGCACGGCTGTACTCTGAAAGGGTTGCTGCTGAAAGGGTCAAATGAAGGAGAGAAGAGTGACCCTGTAACAAAATACTCTCCTTTATTATTTCATATGCAGAAATAAATTTCCATATCAAATCTGATATTTGTGCCCCTTCACTCTTTAAAAGTTCCTGCAGTCCTGATCTGTTTGTTGTGTTATTTCCTCTAAAGTATAGTCTCCATAATTTTGCCAGTACTTATTCTATTTTATGTATGTGAACCACATCTAAAGCATTACCTGGGTAGAGAAGTCGGTTTGAAAATCAACTTTTCCCAATTACTGTCTTACAGCAGCAGATTTTATCTGTTCATGTTCATGCTCCCATGTAACCAAGGGACATGGCTCCTGACTGAGGAGCTGCTGTCTAAATATGGGGTCAGTGACTTCAAGCTTCATGGCCACCACCATGGTCCAGCAGCAGAGCTCGCATCTTCTCCCCTCAGCCTTGTGATTCAGCCACCACTGCACATGAGCTAGTACAATGTTTCCTGGCATGCTGAATGTCCTGAGCAAAACACTCCAGAGTGGTCAGTAAAAAAATCTGTGATGTCCCACCCCTGACGTTTGCTCACTCGGGAAAGGTTTGATTTTTGGGTCTTTGAACTCAAGTTTATTTGAACGCTTTTGTCATAGTGAATGGTAAATAAAAGCACTTTTAAACACGCTCTTTAGTCCTAAGTAACAATTGTCCTGAGACTTCACTGGGAATCTTACTGATTCTATTCAAAACAGGCCCTTTTGAATATAACATTGATAAATCTCTTAAGGATAGAATTGCGCACTGCAAAAATACTGAGGTGAATATTCCTCACTCAGCCATCATCATTCATGTGCTTTTGAAATTTGGATTTATGAAAACAGTAAATTAAGACTAGTTGACCCTCTCAGCTTGACCAGCATGGATGAATTCACGTGCATGAAGTTCATGAATTTTCTTTGAGTCAAACCAGATAATGTTGCTTTGTGTTTCACAGCTGAGTGGTACTACAGAGAGGAGATCTGAGCTCCAGACAGTCTTCTTCTTGCTTCTCACACCCCACTGACATGGGCCCTACAGGGAAATGCTTTCTGTTCATCCTGAGTTCATCATGAGCTGTAGTGCTTAGTAAGCTCGATCCTTCCTTTCTATGCATTTCTGCTGAGCATTACGAAGGCAAGAAAACAGATGCTGTATAATCATTACCTGCTCTGAAATGAATGAAATGCAGCTGTGAGAGTTATGGGTACTCCTGAGCATCTGAGGCATTGAGACTCCTGTTTTCTGATTGGGAAACAAGGGTCCTACGTAAATAAGCACAGTAAAAGACCTTTCCCAAGTACCTGTTGCAGCACAACGTTAGGGTATCTTAGAAATTCAGTTCTTCTGATTAAATGTGGATGCTTCCAGTGCAGGCACCTGCATCTGATCACACTACTTTAAACTCTTAGTCAAAGTCTTTACAAGATGAACCTTTTGTCTTAAAGCAGATGCATACAGTTGGTCAAAGAAGTCACATCCCTGATTTCACCAACCATACACATTATATTTCCACAAGGTGTAGTACGAGGGTCCCAAATACTCCCCTCACAGAGTTTAGAGGGTAATTCTTTTCACTGTACCAATTCACAAGAGAATGAGATTCCATTTTATCTAGAGATTGGGATATAGAGAATGCTCTATTTTCTGCTCTTGAAAACAGGGAATATAGCTACCAACTTTGGATTGTGGCAACCTTGACCATTTCTGGCAACCTGAAACTTAAGCAGGTTTGATAGGATTTTCCTACCTTGGTTTCATGACATTAGTAGTTTAAAAGAAGAAACAACTGATCCACTAATATGACAATGAATTCTTTCCTTAAGGCTATACAGTAAGGCTAAAGCACAGCAGAGATCTGAATTCAGTCTCTGGAAAGCTATAGGTTTGGGCAGAATGGTTTGGGCAGGAAGGGCCCTTAAAGATCATTTAGTTCCAACCTCCCTGCCATGGGCAGGGATGCCACCCTCTAGACCAGGCTGCTCAAAGACCCATCCAACCAGGCCTTGAGCACTTCTAGGGATGGGGCATCCACAGCTCCTCTGGGCAACCTGTTCCTGTGCCTCACTACCTCTGAGTAAAGAATTTCTTCCTAATATCTAATCTAAATCTTTTAGTTTGAAACTATTACCCTTTGTCTTGTCACTATATGCCCAGGTAAAAAGTCATTCTCCGTCTTTTTTATAAGCCTTCTTTAAGTGCTGAAAGGTTACATCAGGTCTTCCTGGAGTATTCTCTTCTCCAAGCTGAACAATTCTAACTGTCTCAGCCTGTCATCATAGGAGAGGTGCTCCAGCCCTCTGAGCATCTTCTTGGTCCTCCTCTGATGTCCTACAACTGCCCTGTCTTCCTCCTTACTATGTTTGTCCCTCTTCAATCCAATAACAGCAATATCACTTCAGTCCACTGGGAAAGCTGTGCTTCCTGACAGAAAAACATTTCACTGGCTCTTACTGACCTGGAGCTTCATTAAGAGGAGGAAAAAAAAAACAAATTGTGAAAATATTGAGTTCAACTCAAATCTCACAGATGTCAATAAAAGTCTTTCAACGAATTTCAGTGAGCTATGGGTCCAGCCCACGTTTAAGCAATAAAACACTCTGACATTCACATTAGATAGTCAATGGTCCATGATGCCACATGTGGAAGCTCTCTTAACACTATAGAATTAATCTATTTCATGATGACAGTCAAGTATTTGCTATAACTAGAGAATCAAGGACTCATGATTTATTAATGCTTCAGTCTTAACTGCTTTCTCTGAAATGATTTATATTTTTTATGTTATAATCTACACTTCCCATACTTTCCATTTAACACATTTAATGCTAACTGGTAGAAATGCTTACAGAAAAAATCACCCATGGTCTCATTAATGAAAGGAAAAAAATCACTCATGAACTCACTAATATAAGTAAAAAACATTCAAAATATTTGAATCAGGTTATCATCATAGGAGAGGTTTTGATGTAATTGGGTGATTATGTTATGTTAAATAAGTACCAACTGACTTTGAAAAGTACCTAATTCCACTTGCTGATTATAAATTTACATCCAGAGAAGTTTCCGTTATAATGTTACTGCATAATTTCATTAGTATTTCAAGACTTGGGGTGGGGGGGGAACTTAAAAAGAAAAAAAGAAAAAAAAAAAAAGAGCAAAAAACTGCCATGGAACTGGATTCTTGATCTGAAGTGTAAGGAAATAATCCAGTGATCCCTACAGGTTTTCAGACAAACCTTACTTCTCCAGGTCGGCATCCTCCAGGACTCATACTGAAGGCTAATAAATGGATAATTTATTGCTCTTTAGGAATCTGCTTTAAAATTTGGGGGAAGATCAGGATGATACTTTAAAAAGTTATCTTTAAAGTATTTCCAGCTTGGAAGCTTCTTTACCTGAAGATCTCATATGTGATACACTGAGCTGGTTATTAGGGGAAGAAACAACCTGCTATTTTAAGCCTGTGAGGACTGTTATCAAAATAGTCCCAGCCCTTAATTGGCTCTCAGCATTTTAACCTTACAATGATCACCTAACTAAAAAAAATCAGTTCTGCTTTAAGTATTTTTTTCCTTTTTAAAATGTTTCCTTCCAACATATTAATTTGTCCAACATAACCACAAGCCATTAGCAGGAGAGATGTCGTTCCCCTGTGTGGTAGTGTCCTCTTCTTTTGCCTTTCCAGGAGGCTTTTTACGGATTAACTATTTGCCTGTCATTCTGTTTCCAGTGCACTTTACTGAATCTGGGTTTAAGGGTGATTTTTCTCCATGTTTTTAAAGCATTTTCTTCTTAATTTGGAAGCTGCTGCTGCCACAAGCCATTCTTTCACTCAGCTGCACATCCCAGGTCTGAAATTCATCCTGGCATCTGTTCCCTGAAACCTGAGCAGATGGAAGAGTCCAGGAGGGAGTGCTGGTGCCAGCACAAGATACCTTTATCTCTCTGTGGTAAATGTTTTCCAGCAGTAAAATTCACCCCAGATAAACTTGTCACGGAATCTATTGCAGTTAAGGGAAGGAGTTTGTAAGTGTATATGGTGGTATATATGTCTTGTGGGGAAAAAAATAACAAATTGATATCAAGCTAATCTACAAAGCAACTATATTTTCAAAGGTATTTATGGCAGTTTGAGTCCTTTAGCTATTTTAGTAGTCTGTACGATCACCTTAAGGTTGTTGCAGGTGCCCTTTGACAGCTCCCGAGCAAGAGCAGAATAGACAACCCCTGCACATTTTCAGGAAAATCCAAGTAAAATATGCAGTCATCGGGTATATTTAATATAAGGACAATTCAGTGCAAACATAGGAAAGGACACAATACATATACCCTGTAAGACGGAGAGAAAAGAAGTTCAGTATTTTATCTGTTTCTATGGTCCTTCTTGCAAAGCAAATCAGTAACCCAGAGAAGCCCAAGACAAGTATTTACTTCTCTGCACAAGCTCCTTGGGTGCTGAATCACATCTTCCAACACATGATGTTTTCTGAAGGTCCCTTTGGGAGGAGTTAATCCCATACCACTAAAAATGTGGTTCTATTCTTTTCCAATTCATTAAATATGAATCTGTATTGCCTAAGATCCCGGTCATAATTCCTTAGTCGATGAGAGAGGCCTGGCTGCTGGCTGCTGAGTTGGGCAGAGTAAAGGACATCAGTTTTGCATGGAAGCACTTCTAGAGGAGTAGCAGCTTTAGTTACATATGATCACATTTCAGCTGCTCAAGTTTCCCATGTTTCTTTTAGATGGAGCACAGCACTAGCCTTCACATGGCTTCCATTCTGAATACCGGGAAGGAAATTCTTGATGAGAGGGATCTGTGTAACTGACAAGGGTGTTCCCCCTTTAAAGTCTCTCAAGGGTACATTTGTTTTTATGCTTTATGCTTATTGTTCCAATTGTACAAACAGAAAAACAATATTGATGTTACTTCATGCACAATATGGCATAAGAAAAATCAACGAACATCTCCTATACAGCACAATACCTCCACTTCCCGAGTGAGCCATTCACAAACCATTCAAGTCAGGAATTAATTCCCCCCCCAGTATGTATTCTTTGTATTTCTTGACTCCTTACTGTCTTGCCTTTACAGCTTTCACTGATTTATTCTGTCCTTGTTCTGTAAAGAAATAAGCATACCTGCCAACTTTTTATTGAGCAAATAACCTTCCTTCTCTCCTGACTCTCCCCTTGGGTCAGGACGCTGCCCAAGGTAACTCCTGGAAGTTGAGAGCCCTCGTTCTACTGGATGAGGGATGGCACATTCAGATTACCCTTCTGAAGCTTAGGAATTCTGAAGTCAGCTGTGTAGTAGCAATTCCATTTGACATCCTGAATCTGTAATCCATCAATGTTGACAAAGCTTCGACTGGTTTTGTAAAATAAATTTTGTTTGAGTATATTATTTGGGTCACTTAATTTATAAGTCTCTGTGGCAGAAGCTATCAGCAATTTTTTAAAATAATATGAATTGACATATTTTGATCAGAAAGAGCCTAATGGGATGTTCTGGGAAAGAAAAAGGAAATAGTTGTTTATATTATCAAAGAACTAAAAAATATCCCAGTTCCATTAAGAGGATTTTGCTATTAAACTAATAATTTATTCAGAGACTCTTTGCATTCCTAACAGAGCAATTAGACCAGGATTCAGGGAGCTGTGCACTAGTTCAGCTGTTGTGTTGACTTGCTTTGGGAGTTCAGATAAATCACCAACATTTATGTGTAGACAAAAATAGATTAAAAAGTTTGGTGGAAGCACTAAGATTTCCTTACTTCTTGGGAGTACCCAAGAGAAATATAATATTCCTAATTTTTTAATAGTCACATTGAGATAATCACAAATCATTTTCTGCCTGGATTTATCCAGCTGTCTGCATTTATTTAGGTTATGATAAATTCATCCGTATTAAAAAGAGACATACGAGTAGATTTAAGAAAGCAAAGTGTTTCCCTTAATCTGTTTGAAAAATTACAGATTTTCTGCCCACTGAATTTCATAAGTTTTAGCACTGTAAACCAAAGGATATTATTTTATTATTTTCTAAATGACACTTAGAATTTTTGGTTTAAAACTTCATCCAATAAATTATTAAAGAAAACCTATTCTTTCAATTTTCATACAATAGGAAGATACCATTTGCACACCATCTTCCAGTTGTCAATCTTCTAGTTCAGTTATCCCTAGAAAGATGAAAATAACTGTTCACACAGAACCACATGGAGGAAGAACCTTCAGTGATGGGAACAATTTTTTCCTGATTTCAACAGCACCTAAAGTATACATCATCATAGCGTTCGAGTACTTCAAATGGCAACTAAATAAACGATGAAGGCTCTCTCTTCACAAGGAGTGAGTCACAAGGAGAGGACAAGAGGCAATGAGGGCACCTTGCATAGAGATAGGTTTCATCTTGACATAGGAAGCAAACATTTTAGTGAGAAAATCAACCACCGGAACAACCTCCCCAGAGACGTGGTACAGTTCACAGTGCTAGAGGATTTCAGGATGTGACTATATGGTGTGCTGGATGATCTCCCCTAAGCTTCCTTTTACGTGAATGGTTGGACCAGATGATGTTTCCAGGTCTCTTCCAGTCTGGGCTATTCTATGATTCTATCGTATGGCTTTGCCTCAACCCCTCACAGTGGTGATTTAAAACAAATTTCTGTCCTACTGTTGTAGCATATTCACATACCCAGCATGCACATCTCAGCTGATGAGAAACAGTAATACACCGTACCTTGACCTGAGATGAAAATCTTGCAGCTGTAGGACAGATCCAGAAATCCTTAATGGATTTTCCCAGACCATTTTTCTAAATGAAGCTGGTGGCTGCTTACCTCAGTCATTTCATTCAGTGGGAGTAAGGACTGAAATTTAATTTCTGAAGATGGATTAAAACATTTGGCCAAATAAAAGAAGAAGGATCAAATCCCCCTAACCATTCCACACCTGAACAGGCTCAATAGTGCTCATGCTAGCAGAAAAAAACCAGAGATAACTGAGAAACAGATGAAGCAATTGAAAAGGTATACTTACAGCCATCTCCCATGACAATTTTAATGTAAGAAAGAATCCCATCTTTATAAAGTGCTGCTGAGTGACTCCCAGCAGATATAAGCACAGGCAGACAGAGAATGTAATCTGTATATTTGTGTTATAGATGGCTTCTACAATTTTTACTGTTTGAGGTATCATATTGTCCTATGTCCCTGAGTCTCCAGGGTCCCAAACCTGTTTTTTTGTTTGGGTTTTTGTTTGGTTTTTGTTTGGTTTTTTTTAATATTTAACACAAAATATTTTCTCCTCCATTTAACTCATGGAATAAGGTCTTAAACCAGCAGTTCTGTGAAGCTGAATTAATTTGTGTCTGTGGAGGACTGTGAAGCACTGTGGGGAGACATCTCTTAAAACTGCAAAGTAGTTTTGCTGTTACAGTCAAACTCTCAGTGGAGTGATACAGAAAGAATGTCAAGTGTGAACAAATCTGCAGCTTGTGAACGATGCAGACATCTACTGACTGTGGTGAGCAAGTGCTGGGGTCTACCTCATCCACTCAGCTACAGAAACAATCACTCAGAACTAATTCCAGCTTTTCTCCCTGACAAGCAGGTGTGCTGAGCTCTTAAAATTCAAGGAAGAGGGTGGCATGGCAATAGTTTATTGCTTTGGTGCTGACAAATTTCTGTGTTGGATTTCACAGCGTAATGTCATACTTTGAAATGATTAAGTGGAAATTGGCATGTTTGCTTCCCCTCCTCCATTTTCATGCTTTGAATAAATGCAGTTTCCCAGTTTTGCCAATTTCCATGGGTCACTTTTTCCTCAAGGCTTGAAGCAAACTGCTGCAAGGTTTTCTTGGGCTTTGGTCCACCTTTCTAGCACAAGGTCATGTATAGCATTGGCTGTAGTGCTCGGTATCTGCTTCCAGAGATAGGCTAGAGTTTCCATCCAGGTAAAGAGAAAAATCTGTTACAGAGATTGGTCAACTGTAAGAAAGACCAAAGGACACTGACACCTCACCTACAAACAAGAACACTTTAGCCGCTGGGGTTGTAAAAAGCTTCAGGATGTTCATCCCAGGGTGCTTTTGCTCATAAGGAGACTGGTATTAAGCATTTAATTACCCTAATCTGTCTGATAACCCCTATGCAGATGCAACACTACCAGGAACCCTGGGAATCCCAGGGTTATATGGCTGCACTCAAGACTGTTCTGGTTTGACCAGCAAGCACGTGATAAGTATGCAGGAACCTCTCTGTTCACAGCCTTTTGTGCTCACAAGAAAAAGGCTCCTTAACAATCCTCTTTGACATCAGTGACTACAACTGCGTGGTCCCCAAGGACTGCAGGCACAACAGCCCATGACATGCTTTCACAAGGTCTATATAAAATAACTGATAAAAGTAATTTTATCATAATTTGGATCAAATTCATTATGTAGAGCTTTGCACTGAAACATTGTTAGGGTTATATGACTGAAAAGAAGTGACAACATGATCTGTAAACACTCCCACCTTTACTAATAGCAGAAATGAGCCTAAGTTATTCCCTTTAATGAAATCTGTGTTATTTTTCTTATTCTCTGTGACTGGACATTTTCCTAAAACACAACAGGGTAAGGTCAGAGTTCACAGATTCTGTAAGTGGGCTGGTAAGTGCCACTGAACTAATGACTCATTTTCTCTAGCTGCAGAAAATAGACAGGAACAGTAGGTGTTTATTTTTTTCCTTCTTTTGATGTATCATTTTGGAAGAACTATGTTTAGAAAAAACGTTAAAAGAATGAAAAGATAAATTCTTTGGACATGACATGGCAAACTTGTGATAAGCTGATGAAGAGCAATGGAAGTATCAAAACTTTCAGAGCAACCAAAGTTTACAGAGCAGTCAAAAACAGAGAAAGGCTTTCTTTCATAGTCTTTAACTATAGAAAAAAATCATCACCCAACACCTTCCAAAAATGATTCTACCATTCACTTTACAACTGAGAAAGGATGAGAGAAATCCCAGATGAGAGAGGGGATAAAAAGCAAAGCACAAAGGATTAAGTGACTCATGCAAGAAAGCTGGTAGAGGTGCTTCAGGGTTCCTAAGTTCTATCCTGTTCACACCAGTGTAGAAATGTTAGACATCCAAGCAAGGTACTACACAGACTTGTTTGGAAATGTTCTGCTAATATGTTTTTTTTTATTGTAAAATTAACATTTGTTGAAACTTTTCATGTGACTTCCAGAGTTTTCCTGAACTTTGGCCAGAAGGGATTCTTCATCTCCAAAATAGAAATTTTAGTCAAAACCAGTCTCACAATGCCTTCAGATAGGTATTAAACAGACCAAATTGCTAATTAAATGAATATTCTACTACTATTTAGGATGAGACAGCTGTAACGGAGAGCCCAGCACAGCCTGGAGGGTAAGATATTAGGTGTGAGCGCAATTTTCTTATCACAGGTTCTTGCAGTTAGCCACCAGCTAGAGACCATTCTGAGGGGCTGTCACTGTTGGTTGCTGTAGCTGATCAGTCAGTTGGATGGTTTTTTTAATGGTTTTGACTTAGCATTGTTCCTTAAATGGGAAAAAAATATTTTCATTCTGAAATAACATAAAACATTCATATTTTCAACCCTAAAAAAGTATTCCCCAGGCAGAAATAGCTGAATCTAACATTTCTCTCCAGGTTTAGTGTTAACAACATGCTTAGAGTCCTACTGGAAAGAAGGTTCATTAGGAAAAAAAACTGTGCACAGATTTACAAGTTCAGCCTCCTGCATGTTACTGTCAAGCCCTGTCAACACACAGTAAAAATGTCACAGAATTGTAGAATGTTAGAATGGTTTGGGTTGGAAGGGATCTTAAAGATCATCTACTTTGAACCTCCCTGCCATGGGCAGGGACGTCTTCCACTAGATCAGATTGCTCAAAGCCCCATCCAACCTGGTCTGGAACATTTCCAAGGAATCGGGCATCCAAAGCTTCTCCGGATAACCTATTCCAGTGCCTCAACACAAAGAATTCCTTCCTAATATACAGTCTAAATGTACCCTCTTTCACTTCAAAGCCTGTCACCTCACATCAGGCAGACCATTTTGCAGATGTACTTGCTGTGTACAGCTTCCAACCCCTCAGCTCTCAGAAAACACAGTCTGTGTGTCTTCCCTGCTCCTGCAGAAAGCTTGGAAGAGCTGAAAGCTTGGGTAAATCTCCCTTCCTCTTAAATGTGTTTCTAGGTCATGGTGGTTTATACTGTTCCTAATCTCTAAATGGTAATTTCTTTTTCTAGGTGGAAAATCTGCAGTGTTTAAATCGACAGATGTGTTGTTTGTTGCTGTTGTGGTTGCTGTTACCTTTTGTTTATGAGCTGGGATGTCAGACTTCCAACCTCATTTCTCATGCATTTTCCACATCATTAACTGTTTAAATTTCCCGTGCTTGGATGGCTGTTGTTTCTCACTATCGATTCTCTCCAACGTGGCTGCGTTAAAAAGTAGAAACTGTTATAAAATCACAGTAGAAAAAAAGACCAGATGGCATCAGTAACTGCTAATGTATCCCATGTTTATGCTCCAGCATGTGTCTGATAGATGGGATAAGTGCGAGCCACTGATATTCTGTTTGTGCCATCGTTTGCTGAGTTTGCTTTTTAATTAACCATATGCTCCCAAAGAAACCTTGG
Source organism: Oxyruncus cristatus (assembly GCA_013399855.1). Taxonomy (NCBI): domain Eukaryota; kingdom Metazoa; phylum Chordata; class Aves; order Passeriformes; family Cotingidae; genus Oxyruncus; species Oxyruncus cristatus. The sequence continues at coordinate 1,653,874 of VXAY01000602.1, read as the reverse complement.
AAGCATTTGAAGTGGTTCCCCAAAATACACCCACAATGCACCTTAAAAATGGACATCATTTTAAAACATAACCCCTTTTCCTTTGTCAAAAGGAAATACATCCTATGAAAAGAAACTGAACTAGTTTCTATTCCTGTTTCTTCCCTGTTTTCTAATGAAGAGCCATCAGTTCACATGTTTATTGATCTCTAAGCTGCACAGTCTCTAACGACGTGGTTACTGTATGCATTTTTTAAATCCAAACACCAGAATAATTATCAATATGACCAAAAAACAGTTGGAGTCACTTTCACTGTGCAATCTCCTAAGACTCCTGACACCTCTTAGACGTTTATGAAAGCAGTGCAGGATGCAGACTGTCAGACACTGACTTTCTGTGCAGTCAATGAGGAAAAGCAGTCACATCCCTGAAATTTGGGATCCGTAGTAAATGACTAAATATGCCATGCTAGTTATGCTTTTCCATCATGCAGTCAGCTTCCATCTGGCAGCCTTAGGTAGCAGGTTGCTGGATTTGTCCCATGGTCTCACCACTATACTCACTGTACTCTCTCACGTGTACTCAAAGCAGAGAGATGATGCTCACAGCAGAGGGATTATTTCTGGGGTTTGTGACTACAGGTCAGTCCTAGAGGAAAGGGAACAGCTTATCATGGCAGGGAGGAAGGCAATTTTATGTAGGTTTTGCTGATGTTAGTTTGATTCTAAGAAAAGGGTTAGAGCAGTCTGGTTTTAATTGGCTTAATGGGGATTTGAAAGTATCCTAAAATCATAGAATATCCTGAGTGGAAGGGACCCACAGGGATCATTGACTCCAACTCTTGGCCTTGCACAGGACAGCCCAAGAATCCCACCATGTGCCTGAGAGCATTGTCCAAACGCTTCTTGAACTCTGTCAGGCTTGGTGCTGTGACACTGCCCTCAGGAGCCTGTTCCAGCCTGTGTTATTTTTATCTCCTTGTGGCTTTTAGGGCAGAGTTTGTATTTCCTACCTTCCCATAACTTACCTAACTAAATTTCATATCCAACAGTGTAATCACTGACATCTGAGCAAGTTTCTTGTGTTCCTGTTATAGTTTATAGAATACATGTCCACAGAGTCAGTGAAGCATAGGGTGAGTCATTTAACCAGACGTAGGAGTCTACTTTAGGATGACCTGAATCACTCCCTTCATTGATCATCTAGAAACCCAAGGCCAACTTTTAAAGATGCTGATGCCACCTTATATTGTCTCATATGGTAACTTAATTAGTGTGCTTTGCCTCCCACCTTAGTTTCTTGACTTTTGAAGTAGAGATCATACAATCAGGCACCCGATTTGTGAGAGATGAAGATAATGAGTTTGTGTTTGTACAGTGCTGAGGAAATCTTAAATCCTACAAGCTCTGCCTTAATGATACAGTGTTAACCCATACTGATGAAGACATACTGTTTACATACAGACAGCAAAAGAGCCATAAGCTCTGGTTATGCTGGCAGCCCTTCAGGGTCTCTACATGGCTTTCAACATTAGCTATTTGGTAAACATGAACATTAGGGTAGATATGTTGGAAAACTCGCCTGGAATAAAGCAGAACATTATCAGCTGAGCTAAGATAGTGAATTTTTGTGCACAGTTCCTGTGACAATTGCTAGTTGTCAGCTGTAATGTAGTTCTGCCTTCAACAATTTGTGATTCCCTCATTTACTCCTGAGAGAACCCAGTTGATTTTTAAATCACGTTTTCTATGTTGGCTACTGATTGTCTAAGAAATGCCTTCAAATATTTCAGGATGAAAAGAGATAGATAAATATTATTAATTATCATTGCAAGTAAGGTAATTTGTTCCAAAATTTCTGCACTGTACATGTATCTAATGAGTCAGGCTGTTTCATAACTCATCAGCCTTCAGCTGATGTTTTATAGCTTTCCTGTGTCAGAATGAATAACTGATTGTGGTTGTTAAAAGCATGGCTCAGTGCAGAATTATTGCTACCATCTATATATTACACAAATATCTTTAGAAAAATCTTGGCTACAGTATTTCATTAAGGCAACTGAGTATGTAAATCAGTAACAGTTGAAATCTGTAGTATCAAGCCCCCAAAACTGTTCACTTATTCTCCCGATAAAATTTTCAGCAGCAGATAAATTGCCATGTCCTTAGAGGTGGGATAAGATACTGTAGACATGAGATAAAACATGAGATAATCTCTGAGGTAATAAAGTCAAATGACAAAACTTTTCACTATAGCCATGTCTATAAATGATGACTGGAAAGCATAATCCTTTTAGAAGAGTAACACCACTGACATACATCTAATCTATTCAGTAAAGGCCTGATTTGCCCTTCTCCTCCCCAAAGTAATCATGAAAATTACAGTCAGAAAAGCTAAACAGCACAACCTCTCACAGAATAAAGAAAGGTAATCAGGATGGATTGTACAAACAGAACAGGAGAAAAAAAAAAAAAAAGAAAAACTAACAAAAAAAAAAAAATCCAAAGAGAAATTTAAGTCTATTTCTTACCTGAAAAGAACTAACAATAAAAGAGCAAGAAAATTCAATATTCAATACCCAAATACTGGTTAAGTGAAACTGAAGTATTAAATGTGTTATTTTTAAGAAGAGGATAAGAGCCCAGTATATAATAGAAAATAACAGGTTAAGGAATATTTCCGTAAATTAGATGTGTTCAACAAAACAGTATATTCAGCACCCAGTAACAAGTGGTGTCCCTCACGGGTACATTGGGACCCAGGTTATTTAACATGTTCATGAGCGTCATGAGTGACATAGTGAGTGGGATCAAGTGCACTCTCAGCCAATTTACAGGCCAGCAAGCCGAGTGCTGCAGTTTGTTTGCTCGAGGGAAAGGATGCCATCCACAGGGACCTGGGCAGGCTTGAGGAGTGGGAACATATGAACCTCATGAAGTTTGACAAGGTCAGGTTAGCAAGGTCCTTCACCTGGATCAGAACAATGCCGACTGGAGGATGGATGGGTTGAGACTAGCTCTGCAGAGATGCTGGTGGATGCAAAATTAGACATAAACTGTCAAGATGCACCTGCAGCCCAAGGAAGGCAACCATATCCTGGGCTGCATGAAATAAAGTCGGTCGAGAGAGGTGATACTGCCCCTGTAGTCCACTTCTGTGAGTGCTGTGTCCAGCTGTGGGCCCACCAAACATAAGAATAACATGGATCTGTTGGAGCAAGTTCAGAGGAGGCCATGAAGATGCTCGGAGGGCTGGAATACCTCTGTTTTGGAGAGAGGTGAGAGTTGGGTTTGCCCAGCCTGGAGGAGAGAAGGCTCCAGAATGGCCTTATTTGGTCTTTCGTTGCACAAAAGGGGCTTATAAGAAAGATCAGGAGAAACTTTTTACCAGGGCCTGTAGTGATAGGACAAGGGCCAATGGCTTTAAACTGAAAGAGGGTAGGTTTGGATTGCACATAAGCAAGAATTTTTTTACAGTGAGGATGGCAGGACACTGGAACAGGTTGCCCAGAGAAATTGTAGACATGCCAGCGTTGGAATGGTTCAAGATCATGTTGGGTGGGGTTTTGAGCAACTTGATATAGTGAAAGATGTCCCTGTGAAGGGGTATTAGAACTAGAATATCTTTGAAGGTCTCTTCCAATTCAAACCATTCTATGATTGTAACACTGATTCCTGTTACAAAATAAATTTCAATTTTTAGATTATCTTCCACGTATAACAAACATAAAACATCAGTCATCACTAATCTACTATAATTAGAAGTAGGGAATTGTGAGCTAGAAATCAGTGACCAGCTCTCGGTACCACACATTGCAAATATTTCTGAAAAATTTGAGATAATGCAGTAGATTAAAAAAAAAAAACAAACCAAACCCAGAATGGCAAACCATGTAACAAGCATGACCTGTAAAAGAGTCAGAAAGATGCGAGATGATGGGATAGTGTGATAACATTCTTCAAATATGCAAAAACTTGTATTTCATGTTCTCCGTGAAAGAAAAAGAGGAAATCAATAATAATTTGTAGCAAGTGTTACTCAGCTACAAAATGACCTGTATGAGGATGACGGCACAGAGTGACAAAGTCCACTGCAGTCTTTCAATCACTGGGTGGCTCTAAAAACACATCAGATATAGTTAGCATATGTAAATAAGATTGTCTAAAGAGTCACTCAATGACCCAGACAGTTACAGCTCTGTTCCCCAAACATGTTCTCACTATGTTGTGTGGAGAGAGAAGAGATGGTAAGATCTAACAAGTGGGCTCTTCTAATAAGAAGCCATAAGTGGATCCTACACAGATTATCTGAGTTATACAAACGGATCATTTTAAAAAACCCTCTTATTACCCTGTTCATAGGGGAGCCAATACCGTGGTTGTCAGAGACAGCCTTATTATGTGAAAGGCACTAAAAAAGTGAGGCTGGATTATCCCTTCAATTGCTATCCAGAGGCTTTTTCTATAGCACAGGGAACAGTTTTTTCACAAGTTTTTTCTGTCTGTAAGTAGGAATAATCAGTTGAAGAAAATTGCTCACTCAGGCAGTTTTTAAAGGCAGGTTTTCATAAACATTACTGTAAGTTTGACAACCAGTTGACATTAATTTCCAGTGCAACTGGAAATTTTTCATGGGACTATATTTATCTTGTTTCAATCAAAGGCCACTGGACAAGGTGTATCTTCACCTGGTCTCTCAGCCCCTGGTTTCTCTGCAAGCATTCTGCTCCACCTCAGAGACAGCCTCTGCCTCTTGCGTCTCCTCAGAAGCTTCTGTTAACAAATTCCCCTGCCTGGTGCAGCACTCTCCTCACCAGAGCTTATTCCTGCTCACCCCTTCCCCAGTCCACCTCTCTTTCAAGTCACTTCACTGCCTTGAAGCCCAAACAAACATAAAACACTTTCGCTGTCTTCCAGCCTCCAGAAACCAGGGATGCAGAAGTGGCTAATTGTACATGGCATCTTGCTGGACTTGAATGGCATTGAGGAAAAGCAAGTGTGATTCAGCTGAAGGCTATGTGGGTTTGTCAGCAGCTACAAATCCCCGCTTGGACAGCACAGGAGTGTGAAATGGCGCTTCTTGAGAAAAGTGAGGCCCTTGAGGTTGTTTTGTTAGCGACATGTTCGTTAAGTGCAGGGGTGCCCAGAAGCTGTTTTGGTTTCAAGCCTTTGATCAGGACAAGGTCACTCTCTACACTTGCTTCCCGGTTAAAGGAATTTGTTAATCTTGTAATATTTATGCTGAGTTTTAACAGCCTTTCTTCTTTTGGGGCTGCTTCTTTCATGACACGGTGTTTTGTCTGTGTTTTATTTATGTGAGGTAGATGCATCAGGACAAGCCAGCTGTGGATCTGGCTATTTAGACAGAAAAACACACGGGATTGAACCAAATATCTCTCCCTCTCTCATCCCTACAGAAGGCTGCTCCCAATTGAATAAGATCTCTACCCATGTATTTCCTGGTAGACTGTATATGAAGATTTAAATAAATTACTGTAAACCCTTTGCAGCGTGTAAAGAAATGCAAGCCCACTCTACTTTTTTGTATGCATTCACCTAAAAGAGAGCACACCTCTGTTGAGAAAAAAGTCTTTCAAACTGCAAAAAAAAGCATTGATACCAAATGGACATATACATGACTTGGAAGCAATAAAAATGCCATTGGATGCAGTAAAGTCCTTTAGGAGACAATAGAATAAATACGACTGAGTTCAGTGTCAGCTCCTTGAGGAAGCTGGAAATATGTTTTGGAAGGATGTGTGAAAATAGTCAATGTAAAATCCTGTGGAAGACAGGTTTTATGAATAAAAAGAGGCATCAAAATCCATTTTTAACACATATCTTCTAAAGTTCAGTAATTTTGTGGGTCTCAAATAGCCAAAGACTCTCATACTGGTAGGTCTCAAATGGTCAATGTGAAAAACTCCTTCAAATCTATTTACTGTGGTATGAGATCCCTATCAGACCCAGCTACTCATTTCATAAAGTATTTATTGCTTTTCTGTTGAAGACTGGTGCAGCAGCTTCATAACTGCAGTTTTCATTCCTAGCTGAGGAATTCAGAGTGCTTCACTTACTAATTTAGCTTCCCTTTTGCCTAAAGCAATGAATACAATTAAATAGGCTGGACAAGAGATATGCTTAAAGTTCCACTGTGGTTTTGTGACTTGAAGTTTGTAACTTTGAAGGGCTGGCTGACGTTTAATCACCAAGTGAGACCTTATCACATGAACTCGGTAGTAAGACAGTTGCAGATCTCAGATGGAAACTTTGAAGAGGCCCTTTAATTTAGATGAAAACAATGATTGCCCTAATCAAGAGACACTGTAGGCATTTCTCCTAACATAATCATCAGCAGCTGCCAGATCAGTAAACACTTTTCTGGGACACTGTTTCTTCTCATAGAGTGCTGTTATGTGAAGATCAGAGCAGCAGAACCTCCCCAAGGAGCACCTCCACAGTGCCTGATTACAACTCTGCAATGGCCCACACTAACATGATCTCTCCTGGTTGGAGATACAGAAGCACAAATTAAAAAAAAAATTAGACCTCCTGAGTGAGCCACTCCTCAGAACTGAAAGCCCTCATGGCAAAATCAGAGTGACTCCAAACTAGTTCAGACTCTAAGGTTGAATTCTTGGCCTAAATAAAATCGAGTATAAAAATCTACACCATAACCTGCAGCCTCTTTAAGTTAACAGAAAACTTTCCATTGATTTCAGTAGGCTGTGACTGAATGAGAAAACAGTCTTATTAGGTAGATAAAAAATACGAGTGTTGAACAGGAAGACAGCCTTCCACTCACAAGCAGGTGCTTAAGCACAAAGCAGCTGCACACACTGATGAGTGCTTGGCATAGGTGTCCAAAGCTCTTCCTTGAATTTGTATGAAAGGGAAGAGGCAGAAGTTAAAGTGTTCTGAGGCAGGAAACAAAAAGAAGCTGCTTTCTGCACAGAAGAGAAAGAAAAACCTCTTGCTGATTTAAATTGACCACAAAGAGCTGGGTACTTAGTGAAAGATTAAACCCTCATAAAATGGTCTGCTCTCTCTATACACACCATTTTCTTCTTTGCCTACAGTTTCCATGACCTAGATAAAGATCTGTTTGTCGAGAAACATCTCTTACCATACTGACATGGTCCAGCGCCAGACTATGATGACGAGTCCTCTGCATCAATCATTGTCAGCTGCCTCTACAATCTCATGGCAAGAAACCCCGCCACAGCTGTGTTTCCTCTGCTTTCCAGTTACTCATCTCCCACTGCCGGTGAGCCATTGCCCAAAGTCACCTTTCATCAGCTCCTGTGAGGTGACAGGTGGCCGAGGGTTCTGCTGTCAGCCCGGGGTCAGCAGTGGGCATTGTACAGCAAAGGTGGTGGAGGTGGGGACAGAGCACACAGGGCGCTCCCCATCTCAGCACAAACCCAGAGCCCATCAGGCACCATTTTTCTTGCCCAGGCTAACTAGAGAACGTGTTCATAGCCAGGCAGTAAGCAGTCAAACACACAGAGGGAAACTGCTGGAAAAAAAAAAAAAAAGGAAGGAAGAATAATTTGGC
>VXAY01000602.1:1597967-1646313 GCA_013399855.1 Oxyruncus cristatus | reverse complement strand
GGGGAAAACTGCTGAAAAAAAAAAAAAAAAAGGAAGGCAGAATAATTTGGCATTTTGCACAGTTTGTACATCCAATCCAAACAATACAATTGTTTCTACTTTGTTTTTGGGAAAAGAACAAGCCAAGAACATAATTTTGTTTCTTTAAATTTACCTCTATCTGACAACCTGTCATCCTTCTGTTTTCTCCACCATCACCTTCCTGTCCTCATCTCTCTTGGAAATGTTCTCATCTGAGACCTTCTCTTCAGTTATCCATAGGGCTCTGAGTCCTTTACAGCCCAGATTTATCCAAAACTGAGCATTCATTTAACATGTGTTATTAATCTTACTATAGTTGTGAATTCTCAAGTGAGCCCAAAATTGGAAGGTTTATAATTAAAAAAACCCAAACAATAAAACAAAAAACAGGAACAAAAAAAACCAAACATATCCACAACTTTTCATGGCTCAGAGCCGAAAAAATTATCTCTCCTGGAGTAACATTCTCCTGAGAAGGCTGAGAATTCAGGAAGGGCCAGGGGATCACACGTAATTGTGTTACAGCAATTCAATGAGCTCCCAGTCACCTGCCAAATCACAGGAACTTTTGATATTTATTTTCATATATTATCCCATCTACTGTGTCAAATACATTCTCTGAAATCAATGTTTGACTCACTGAGTAACTAGACTACTCACAGGTAGCTGTTAATACCCTGAGGATGTTTACTTACAGTCAGGTCTGTCTTCATTTAACGTGCATATATGAAAAGCAAAACACTGCTAGATGATTCACATTGTTTCTGCTCTTCATGAAGCTCTTGGTGAATAACAGAATAAATTATCTCTAAATTTCCCATAAGAATTAGAAATTAACTTGTTTCATCTGTGCTTATGCAAGTTTCATTCTCCTTCCTGCAAATATGCTTTTCACTGGCTCCAGAAAGTAAATTTAGAGATGTGGTTTGTACATGACAGTGTTTGTGCTGGCAATGGTTGTGTACGTTCAGGAGCAGCTTGAGAAGGGCATGTGACTTACCTAAGGCAGCAGCACAGCTCAGCCTTTGAGTATATCAAATCAGTCTGTAAAGCTAAATATTGGTAAAAATAGTCATTAATTAAGTTATTGTAGCAAGTTCATTTGAGAAAGTGAGAATCTATCTGTCTTTCTGTATTCTGAACCTGGAAAAAAGGGTTTAAATAGACACATTCTTCATGTGCACTTGTCTTCAGCTCTAATTGCTGCCCTCTTTGTATGTCTTTTATATGCAGGAGGGTCTAATGATTATAAATAAATAACACACCGTTGGGGGAATGATTACATAATTTCAAATTTTACTTCCTTGAGTATAGAAAGAGGTGACAGATTAAACTTTATATGCTGTCATTGTTCCACTGTGTTTGGGACAACACATTAATGACATTTTGCCATGCACTGGTATCAAAGGCACAGAGAGTTTGGGAGAGAAATTTGCTTCAAGGTAAGAATTCATGTAAAGTGCTGTGGCATTTCTGAGAGGGGCAAGTCAGATCACATCCAATATCACGCTTCCTTGGTCCAAGATGAGAGAGGCACTGTGGTGTGACAAGGGCTATGCAAGAGTTATGGCCAAGTTACAGGTGAGCCATTGCAACATATGTCACCTCTTCTGCACATCTCACCTGTTTTCACCAAGTTACATGGCCTGGCAGTTCCTTTGAAGTTTGTTTGCCTTGCTGAATGCTGAATTCCCTGGACAGCAGTTTACACATGCATGCTAAAATAAAAAAAAAAAAAAGAAAGAAAAAGAAAAGGAAAAAATGAGAGAGAGAAAGTAATTCTAGAAGGGTATTATTGCTCAGAGAACATCATTACAATTCTGTCATTAAGAAATTACTGACCTACATAATTGATACTCAGAAGTGTAACCCATTTCCTATTAGATCCCAGTATGGGAGCTTGGCATCTTTTTAAACTGATGCCTTAGTATGTGTCAGATTCAGACGGCCATCTGAAATTACTAACTGTGAATAATATAATTAATTATCTACTATTAGGTGCACCCATTTTTTGGTAGGACCCTTTCAGAGAGTGAGATAATTTGATGTATTAGCTGGAAAACATCTAGACATTTTGTATCTAAAATGATTAGGAGGTAATAAGACACATTTCCTGCCTTCACAAATAATTCTGTAATGAGGTTGTAGAAAAACAATGAAGTTTACAAATAATAAATCAAGGCAATGTTAAAGCTGTTGATAATTGCACTACAAATAGAACCTGGAAAAATTTTCTGGCAAAGAGTTTGTCATCGCTGAGCAATACAGCTGTGATGACTGACCCTATTCACTAACTGAGGGGACAGTATGATCAAAGGAAAAGGTGATCTTTTGCTGGAGATGACACAATATCACACATTGATTCTTTTATTTCCTAAAATGGCTTATTTTTTCAAGAGTGAATAAGCAACTTGAAAAGGCTAATTAAACCCAAATAAAAATGAAAACTTTCCTTTGCACTCAGTCTTTTCTCTTTCTGACACAAAAAGGGAACAAAGAATGGGTTTGCGCAAAGAAAATACTCTCAACTCTGAAACCATATATTATTAACATTTTTTCTTTCTCAAGAAAAAAAAAATCTAAAATTGCTTTTGAACAACAACAACGATGCTTGTCTCTGCCTCAGGCATGAGCCCAACAGAATTTTTGTACACTTTGACACAAAGTGTAAGCTGCATTTTGTATTCCAACAAGAAGTATTTTAGACAGAACAATGAATTTTCCAGCATATTACAAATTTCACCAGTCTCTGCCGTGCTGCGACACATTATAACCCATCTGTGAAAAAGAGGAGACAAGTTATGAAGGGATTATTAGATAAACACAAGCAGGAGATGTACAAAGGTTATGCTGTCCTTACAAGCAATGTAGTAATGGCAATACACTTACATTAATAATTATGACATAATTAGGTCAAAACACGCAATTTTTTCATGGTCACATTCATGCCATGAAGCAGCAAAGCAATACCTCACTTTGTGCTATCCCAGATGACATGTCCACACTATGCACTACTGTAGGGCAAGGTACTGGCTCAGGCCTGAAACCTATTTACAACAAAATATGGTTACTGACAGCTCTGATGGTTTTTAGCTGGCGGGGATTCCAAGAAAATAAGGTAGTAGTCATGAGTCTGTGTGCATATGCACAACACAGTGTAGGATTAAGAGAATGATAGCATACAAAGAACAGTAAAAATTATCCTTTGGAAAGATACAACTAACAAGACGAGTATTTATTTCTTACAGGTTTGAAAGCTGAAGTATTGCCATTATCTATAAAGGACATTAAAACTTCCTCCTGTAAACTCCTGTTGTGCCCAGCCCAGCTGGCAAAATCCTCTCTGAGGGTCATTGTGCTGGCACACAGACACACAATATCTCTGCAACACATTAAAGCCTTCATTAAATATATATCAGCATATAGGTATATGTACATTTGTCACGTGTTATATCAAGCTGTTTTGTATCTTCCCTTGGGGATTTTGAACTGACTCTATCCAAGTTCACAGAGCAAGAAAATGTGGCAGGAAATGAGCCCATGGAAGGGTCTGTAAGATGAAGCTGCAAAGTTCTCAACTTTTTAGTGTTATCTTGATCATGAATGGCATCTGCTGCTGCTGTTTTATACAAAACTGTTCTTCTAAACTTTTTGCTGTGTTTTACCACTGCTGCTTGCCACTGCTAAGGTAGAAAACAAGGAAAGATTTTGTAAGGCTTATAAAGCTCCAGTGGGGTGAGCCCTTCTATCATTGAGGTCACAGCCACCCCTACATGTGATAACATTCTGAGATTAATAATTCTGGTTTTTGATGGCTCTCTGTATGCTAAGGACATTACGTCATTTCACAACTGAGAACGCCAACATATGAGACTGGTTACTCGTGTTAGACCAGGCTATCTGGGGTCAGATTATGTAGCAAAGTATCCTGTCTCCAGCAAGAATCAGCAAGTGGATACAAAGGAATAAGCAGAAGAAAAAAGCAGGCATGCAGTGATTTCACTCCAGGGTGCTCTGCCAGTCTCCAAATCACTTATGGCTCACAGACTTGTTGGAGAGCTGCCTTTGCTTTTGACAGCCTCCATTAGATCTGGACTCCATGAAGTTGCCCAGTCACTGTATCTTAACTTCTAGCACCAACTGCATCCTAAGACAGGGAGTTCTGCGATCCCACAGGATCCCCCACCAAAGAGCTTGCTGTCACAGCCCAAGCAGTTCTTTTCCTTCACATTGTCATCTAGCAGGTCAAACTTCAAATAAGCTGTAACTCTAAAGAAAGGAAAACAATTTCCGAATGACTGTCCTTTGAAAACCAGAGTGACCAGAATTATTTTCTGTCTCTGTCTACACACAATCCATATTCGTGCCAAGTTCACACACACATCTCGTGGGGCTGTGAGACATTTGAAATTTAATGTCCTCAAGGACAATGGACCTGTTTCCTAAAGCAGTCTGCCAAAATCTGTCAACTCAATTGTCCTTCTGTCAAACCTCACCGACAGTAGGTTCCTTCCTGCTCTACTGGAAAGGAGCAACTCCATGCAGAACTGGTTCAGCCAAAATTGGGTTCACAGTTACCAGTGGGACTGGCTAGCTGATCCCAGCTGCTCCATATACAGGCAGCTGCCACCTTCTGATGCCTGCAGCCAGACAAGTTTGTTAGTTGGGGTTTTTTTCCCCAGAGGAGCAAGGACCTCCGTCACAAATTGAATGCCAGCAGAGAGACTGATTTTAGAGATGTTTTTCCATCATTTTCTGCTTCTAAATTTGTAGCGTAATAAATATTTAAGTACAGAATTTTTTTTTCCCTCCTTTGATAAAAAGTAAACTGCAAACTTCCTGTGAATGAAAAACAATGTAGTGATTGAAAATAATTATAACAGATGACTCATGACTCTACAGTGGTTTTTGCATCAGCAAATAAAATTGGTCAGGATAGATCGGAAAAAGTGCATTGAAGTTTAACTACCAAATGCATCTTCCTAGTCCTCATTACCAAACCCTTTTCAAATGAAGTCTTTTTCATCATAAATCACCCAGCTAAGTTTTGCATTTGCAAATTTTTTTTAATTAAAAAGCGAAAGAAGAAAAATGGAATAAGCACTCATGGTGACACCTCTTGAGAACAAAGGGCTTTATAAAATGCAAACAATTAGAGAAGTCTAAGCTATGTACTCATTCACACAAAGGGTAAAAAAAAACCCAAAAACAGTGAAGGAGGAATTACTGTGCCAAGTGAAGGCCTTTCCAGTTTTTACTTATTTACTGTTTCTCCCTTACAATCTTCTATTGAAACTCTTGCAACTCATCAACAGCTTTTTAGCTTTGGGACTCTTTTTCCCATAGGATTCTAGACTTTGCCAGATTGGACCAAAGCAGCCCATTAATATGGTGAGCTATTGTCTATGTTCTTCTGTTAAGAGTTGCCAGTACTAACTATCTGAGGTGAATATTGACTGGGTGATAAATTAAAGGTTGGCTAGAGTACTGGGGAATTGTCTATTTTCTCTTTTAAGAACATTTTGTCCCATTCTCTAATATTTGGGAGTGGGAAGAAAGTACTCCTTCCTTGAAACAGATACCTTTCCCTTCATAGTCTTTCCTGGTCCCGTTTCTTCTCTTACCTGCTTTTCTGTTCTCCATTGCAGAATTATTTGCATCCTAGTCAGTCTAGAGAGAAGCTGACATTCCATCTTTAACAAGTCCTTGAGAAGATAGTCAAAGAACATGGAGGAAACTCAAACATAAAGAATTTAAATTATTTCCTCATGATTGTGTTGATAACAAATTCAAAAATATTTAATGAAGACCAAATCTTGTATTCCTTTTTTGGAGAATCGAATGATTTGAAATTATATCTAAAGAGCAGGTGGTTTATCTCAACTGAATGAAGCAGCACGATGGAATCAGGTATTTTATTCAGCTAACACAGGACCCAAAGGGTGATCAAGGAGTCACCTAGAAATGGCTGAGAGGAAACACAGCTTATCGTAAGGCAACACTAACCAAGGAAATCTGAACTTGCACCCTTCATGGAGCTTGTACGTTTACTTTTCTCCTGGGCCCAGATTACTGAGCAGGGCTCACAGGCCCATCTCCCAAATACAGCTTGGTGCTTACAGCATTCACCCAGCAACTTCCCAGGGGCAGTCCCTCCTTAGCAAAGAGCATTCTTGGCCACATTTACCACACATTTAACCACCAGGATGTATCAGGTTGATAACCATACTGCCATGCCTTTCTTGAAGGTGTATCACTCTGCCAGACCATGGGAGTTGGATAACTCTATTCAGTGGGTATTAGGGTCATGTCCCTCTTTCATGGACTATTTATGCACTTCACATTGGACAGCTCTTAGTTGTCTCCAACCACCACTATTCTACAGCCTGCTGATCAGTGTATTTGCTTAGGGTCTGAATCCCTGAGGATTGCATGCTAAAAATCTCCCAGTGAGATCAGGGGAGCCTTTCTTAGAAGTTAGGATTGCAACGAGTAATCAGCTTACCTTTCTACTAAGCAAAGAGTGAACACCACCCCTCTGTGTTTTCTTTGCAGTCAATTATTCTTTAGTATTTTACTGCACTGCCTTTTTAACAGTTTTTCTACTGGTGGGCTGAAAAGGATCCATGATAGCTATCCTGCTACAGCATGGATATCTGGCTCTGTCCCTATAGGAGTGTTCTTCATCCAACAGGTAAGGCTATGCCAGGGATCTCTGCATGACTATACCTCCTACTATATATATATACATATGTTGTCTGCATTCAGGCTCGAACCACCCTTCCCTGTCTCCGTCATACTTTAATGTTTCTAACACAGTTGTCAATGGGAACCTCCTAGAAAACAGTCTAAAGATTTCTCTCTGCAGATGGGCTGTCTCTACCTATGGGTAGAACAGTTACCTCTACAGGAGGCACTGTAAAATGGTTGTCAAACTGCCCTTGCTCAGTGCCTGTCTCACCGCCGAAGTTCCCAGAGGTGACAAAAAAAAAAAAAATTAGACCTGGAAGGTGAAAGGACGGAGTCAGACTCAGAATGGGAGTTCAGCAGAACTTGCAGGGTGGAGCTAGATGGGCCCCAGGAGACGAGGCCAGGAAAATTATAGTCAGAATAGCTGTTGGCTCTGGGCATCAGGCCAATCTCATTATCTTCGACACAGTCAAAGAAGATGAACTCACAGAGTACAAACCTTGCACTGCAAACCACTTAAACAGCTCTGCTGTACTAATTACGTTGGTACTGGTTTCCCTTTCAGCCTAAGCAATTGTTGCTTCTGCCTCACATGGCACCTGGAGTTCAAACTCAGCCTCACCTCCCACACAAGCCCTGCTGTTTAGAGGCCTGTGCTCTGTTAATAGCCACTGTGCTCATGCCAGCAAGGCAGGTGTTTTATTTTGGTTTGGACGAAGTTATTCCCATATACAACTGCTAAAGGGCTCTGGGATGAATGACGAGACAGTCTCTTCAATTATTGAGGCCAATCTCTGAACTTTTTTCCCAGGTTCCGTAACAGCTTCTTCTCATAAGGGGCTTGAAAAACTTAATCAGTTGAATAAATAAATCCAGATTGAGAGTCCTGCACCAGTTCAGCAGAGTCTTGCTAACAAAGCTCTTGATCAGCACATGGGAAAAGTCTCATAAAATGTCCCTTCTCCCACCAGCTGCTGTCCTGGCTTAACAAAAAAAGCTCTTTTCAGCTGCCTGCTACATCGCGTTCTGCTTTCCCTGTATAGCCCTCTTCAACTTTCAAGTCATAACATGAGCAAACCTAGAAACTGCTTTCTTTGCTTTCCCCACATCCTCAGAAGTAGAGCCCACGCGGAAAACAAATGCATGAGTACAAAAACATCTTTAAGCACTCACATCTTTTTAGACAAAAGCTCATAAAGGGCTCGCACACAGTTAATTCTTTGTTGAACAGGCTTGGTACCATGGAAATTAACTCATGGATTAGGAAATCAACAGAGAATTGTTTTTATTTTAATTACTGGCACATGTGTCTGCAATAATTTTTGTCATAGCCACATAAGGCCATTTTAATGGTGGCTGGGCAAGAGAAATACAAAGCTTTCAAATGGTAGTGTCTTCAGCAGAGGTGATATCCCTCTTAATCATGTAACATTCATGTTTCTTGGGTTCTCTGGCATCCAGCTTCTGCAGTTTGATTAGGATAGGATGACATTGCTTCAAATCTCTGTCATACATGCAGTCCAACAGCAGGTTACACACATCTGTCACGGGTTAAAAACAACACAGTGTGTTCACTCATCTAAAGGCTTATAACAGAGATCAGGTCTAAGTCAGAGGGTGGCAGCCGCTTTGTAATAAATTTGGAGTGCTCTGACTCTGTAAGGTAGAGCTCTAGACTGACTACCTATGAATTACAAATAAACATTGAACTTTATTTAAGGTAGGGATTAAAACTTTCCTGGAAATTTAAATGGGCATGCAGGATTTCTTTATGGTTTGTTCTTGTTCCATTGACATTTTTAGATCAAGGATTTCTGCCGCTCTTCCAAGGACAGATAAGCACTCACAGACAGAGTCTACCATTAAAGTGTTTCAGCTTTGTTTTGTAATAAATATTGCAATAAAAATTCTATTTCAGACTGGACACATTTGCTAAACAAGGCTGAGGTACATTGATCTGAGCTACTTAGCTAATCAATAAGCTTTTGCATGCTTATCTGGAAACCTGTGATCTTCTCAGCTGCAGCTCCATTTCACCAATTACAGTTAGCAAGGTTAAGCCTGGGTTTATTTTTATAAGCAACCTGATTAAGAAAAAAATACTTTTTCTGACTCTTTTTCAGTAGTTACAAAGTTCATAAAGCCATCATCTAAGTAATAGGCATCATATTTGCTTGAGAACTGCATCTCTTTTTGATGGCTCAGTAAAACAGCGTGCTTGAGTGCAGATAACACATTAATTACTTTAGAAACTGATAACATATTCCTGCATATTTTGTAAAACCGTGAAGTCTGTTCTACTGAGCAGAAGGATGCAGTGTTTCAGTGTGTTTCTACTACACAATGCTGGATCAGGAAGAAGCAGAGGAGGCCTTCAAATGATGGGAAGAAACAAAAAGTTCAGAAGCCTTAGTATTTCTGGGGGACTTCAGTGACCTCCAAGGCAGCCACTCTGGTGTTGGCAGGATGGGCAGTGGAGCACTCCAGAGTGATATACAGGGGGAGTCCTGAACAGACAGAATCTGAGGGGAGTAGAGAGGGTCATCAATGGCTCACAGTTCATGCCACAGCACCAGGACAGCTGAGTGGGGCCTGGAGTGTCAGCAGTCAAAACCCTCTCCCCATTAAAGAATCCCCTAGGAAGCACTGATAAAAAAGGAGCACCGTGGCAGTTGTCAGGCAAGAAGGGCACTGTAGCTCTGCCAGCTCAACCAGGGACAAGTGATCTCCACCTGCAGAAGGCCCTGGACTCTCAGCTCTGCACCCACCACAACTGAGGCAGCTGCCCAGACAGAGCTCCGGTGGGAATACGCTGCCACCCCGGTGCCAGTAGGAAGAGTCAGCAGATCAATGCCTGGCTCTGAGCCTGGTGTCGCCTGCAGAATTTGGGGTTTTTTTGTCGTGGGTTGGTCTACAGGAAACCATGTCCTTGGGTGACAGATGTGGCACACCTGCCTCAAAGGGGGAAAAAGATCTTACTGCAAAAGTCAGCAGTGCTGATCGAAAGAGTTTTAATCTGGATTTGAAGGGGGAAAGGGATAAAGCCAGGTTGGCTAGAGATAAACCTGGGGGTGGTAGGTGAGTGTTTGAGGGATGATGTGATAGCCAGGTCCCTGAGGCTGCTCCACGCTGTGCTGATCACACTGTAGCCCATCTGAAATGTCCCTGTTCCAGTGTGCACAGCCCCTCAGCCACCTCTGCAGGGCGGGGGACGGAGATCCACGTGGCAGCAAAGAATCAGGATGATTCACGGTCTCAGTTCAGGTTATTTGCAAGAAAGTAAAGACATTGCATTTTGATAAAGCCATCTCTGAATTAGAACTTTGGATTTAGCTGTCATGAGTTTACCTCACATTTCCAGTCTTGGCGCCTCCCCCCAAAAATTTTCCACGCCATGGTGTTTACGGCGGACATGGCTCTGTCCTGCTGCACTGACACACAACCCACCCACAACATTACTTTTGCTGTTTATCAGTGTCCTCATACCCACTCTTGTCCACAGTGTTTGCATGGCAGGTCAGACCAACAGTGGAAATGGGAGCAATTACAGGATGAGGTTTGGAAGGGGAAGGAGAGTATGAGCCCTCAATCTTCACTTACATCAGTGGACTGCAGATAAAGCTTGTGAATTCTCAGTAAAGCACTATCCTTGACCAAATCCAACCAACAGGATAAAGCACAGCAGACAGATTCCCTTTATTTTTCAAAGATACCCCTGAATGTCAAGCCTTTAAATTTTCCAGTTTTCATAAAACTGACTAGTTCAAGCTTCTGTTGGCAGATTATTTCTTTAAGTTGCTGTAGATGGTGATGTCTCTAATAAACTATTTTTTTTCAAATTTCAGCCTAAGCTTTATTTCTTTCAAAGCTTATTTCAGTACTAACTAGAACAAGTAACAATTAACTTAAAACAGAGACTTTCAAATATAAAGAAGGTAAATGGCCACTTCTACTTGTCTCTTCCAGGTCAAAATGGACAGTCGAATAATATCACAGTGATGTTATATTTGTAAACTTTAGATAAACTATAAGGAAGACTAATAAATGTATTCTTAGCAAAAAAAAAAAAAAATTGAGAAAGGCATTTCAGAAAAGGTAAGTGATAAGTTTGACTCTGTATCTCATTATTATTTTAAAAATCCATCCTTGTTTTAGTGGGAAGGAGAAAATATTAATATTTTATGAGATAACTCTCTAAAAAGAAATTAAATATCCTGAATACTTTAATACTTCAAATAAAACTGCCTTGCTCAAATATTTTACACTTTTCAGGGAACATCCACCATGTCTAGCTGTAAGTTTTGTCATAAGCTTACTTGAGTGATACTATTACAGTCTTCAATTTACCCTCTGAAAAACTGAAGGTAACGTGAGCCATAACAAAAAGGAAACCAAACAAAAATTTTGCAGCTATAGACTGAACATGGACAAACAGCAACTGTTCAGTTCCTTTTATGCATATATACTTTGCAAAACGCAGAGGGATTCCCCAAATGTATATTCAAACAGGATCTAATTTTACTAAAAATGTAGGACCTTTTTTATTGAAGTTTGAAGGAAGATAGAAAGCCCATTTTACAGGATGTTGAATGATTCTGACACTTATTTTTCTTCTGATGCAGAACCCAAAGCTGTTTCTTCTAAATGTTATATTTAAACCTGATAATAATGTTATTTAAAAAAAAAAACAACAACAAAAAAGACACAAACAAACAAAGCAAACAAGAAAATTCAACCACTTTGCTCCAAACACAATTTCTTCCATTTTAATGAATGACATATACATATTTGAAACCAGTTACTGTTAGGTGAAAAAAAAAAACCAAATCAAACCAAAACAAAAAAAACCCCTATTCTATTCAGAAAGCATCAGGACAGAACATGAAAGATTACAAAAATGCATTCATCTGGGAGTCAGGTAATTTTTCCACAAAAATATATTTCTCCAAAATACTACAACACAGACATTTTCTAATGGCAAATTGCTTCTGCTGATGATATCCAAACTGGCTGCAGTTCCTGTGTATGATGAACTGCTTGGCCGGTTTGCTTCTCTCCTTTGTACTCGCAGTGTGTAGCTTGTCAGAATGATTTAGAAAGTGTCTCCTTCTCGCCTTATTCTTAAAAGCCCAGCATAAAATACCCATTAAAACACAAACAATATTAATCTCTTGCTTCTCATCTAAATCCTAAAAGATATAAAGAGGACAGGTGTAATTTACCCATCGTCTTGTTTCAGCCTAGGGTTAGTTATATGTAATTACATATAATGCAAGAAACATTTGTCATTTTTTTCACAAAAACATTCAGTGATTGAGATACCATAACTCTTTAGACGACCTGTTTTCTACTTTGTGATTCAGTTAATGCACTGTTATAAAGTTTTAAAGAGAGACTCTAATCTTAAATACTGGAAATTTCTCTTTTGTGGAGTTTAAATCCATTAGGTCTTCCTTCTGCTGATCCCAGTCATGTCAGCAAGAAGGTTGTTACCTATTCTTCAAGCTGGTCTGTCTTCCCCTTTCAAAGACAAGTAGCTGTTATTTATTCAATTATTCCTTGTAAGTCATGGTTGTTAGATCTTTGATTACCATATATAAGTTGTCACCTTCTAGTCCATGTTAGTCCATTGCTTTATTAATTCTTAAACCTGGACTTTGAACTCCTGAATACCTGTTCCAGGTAGTTCCTTTCAACACCACATCAGCACAATATTTATTTTCTTTTTTTTTTCTTTTGTTTGGTTGGGTGTGTGTGTGTGTGTGTGTGTGTGTGCTTTCAATTTTGGGTGTTTTTTTGGCTGGTGAGGGATTTTGAGGGGGGGAGATTTTTTTGTTTTGTGGGCTTTTTTCAGTGGAAAGAGTGTTAGGGGTTTGTTTTGTTGGAGTTTGTTTTGGTTTGTTTCTTTAACAGCACAATAGTGTTGGATCTTATTAATGCCATCAAATTAGTGAAAGGTTTTTTCCCCACTCTCAAACTCTCTGAATGTTGCTGAATTTCACATTTTTCTGAAAGAGGTATGTGCTTCAAAATCAGATCACATGATCTGGTATAACACAGCCTCTAAAATAAATCTCTCTACCTGTAGCATTCTAATTTTTGCTCCTCCAAGTGTATTTGTATTTGCAGTTTTTCTGCTTTGGGAGAAAAATATAATACATTGAGAATGAAACTGCACTAAAACCTTAGTAGAAATGCCCAAAGCTGCAAACAGATATGGAAGCAAAGCAAACAAAGAAAGCATAGACAAGAAATAATTATACCAAACACTTTTAATAAAGGATGGACTTATTTGTGTGAAGGAAAAAAAAAAATATCAAGCTCCATTAGGTTGCTACTAGAAACCTCACTCTAAAATACTAAAGAGAAAAAATTTCAGAACAGTTTATTAAAGTTATTAACATCTCTTCAGACAGAGGTGTTTACAGACATCTGAATATTGAGAAATTTTTGTTGTGAAGCAAATAATAGTGACAATGGCATTCTCTCCAAGCCTTCTGAAATGAGCTCTAGACAAATTATGAAGAGAACTGTTTCCTGCATGGGGACTTCTTGAAAACCAGTTACCTGGGGAGTCTTAAAATATGTTGGGAAGGCTGATGGTAGGTATGTCAACATCCCTTTGTGCTTAGGAAATCAGACTTTCCTGGTGTTTCAACAGTTTGGGTAATTAACTATTGGAACAAACAGGTAAGCAGCACAGAAGTTTCTCCACCACCAAAAAAATACTAATGTGATATTTGGTTTTGTATTTCTCATTAAAATTATGAAGGTACTTAAAAAAATTAATAATAATTGTGACGATCCTCTGGGCAGTAGTGGGCTGCAGCTATTGCCAAGGTTACTGCAGTCTCCTTTCTGGCCTTTTTTTCTACTGTGGAGAAAACACTGGAGAAGTTCCACTCTTTGTGGGAGCTACTTGGAGGAACTGTGATCAGAATCCAGTGATTAACTTAGTTTACAAATACCTCACCTTCAATGAAAAGGCAGGCTGAGCTAATGGAAAGAAAAAACCACTTCATTTCTCAGCTCAGCCTGGATTACCACTCTCACCTTTACCTGCCTTTTAAAGTAAGCAATTAATATAGGGAAGGAAGGTCATCTGTCTCTCTCCCTGTAGGGATGAGAAAATTAAAACTTTGGTCTTGCTGGGACATCATTTTGTTAACGTGATGTCATGACTGTAACACAGGCAGGGACACAGTCCTGTGTTAACCCACATGAAAACATCATGGATTACACCAGAATGAAACTCTCCCAGCAACTGCCTTGTAACACCCTGCCTGTAACATAAGCACTGCCCAAACTTCTGCAGGTTTGGAGATGGGAATAGAGTACAACAAATAATTCAACCCCAAACTTGGAAAACTCCACTTCCCACCATGTGCCAAGAATAAATGAGGAGTGTCTTAGAGAGGCTTCTCAGTTCAGATTTTTCTGTTTCAGCTGTGGTTTGATATGATATGGTTCATTTCATTGGCACATCAATAGAAAAGCACAGCTACTCAGAGAGAAGGGTTTCCCAGCTCTCCTGGGGCAGGTATGGCCCTCGTCTCACCAGGGGACAGCATCTCCACCTGCTCAGCAGGGCCAGGTTTCTCCCTAATTCATTCATTCACAAACAGAACATTAATGTTGCCAATACCTATATGTAAAAGGCTGGGAAAAAATAGAAGGGAGGCTGCCCTACACAACCGTAAATCAATCCCCATCCTGCTGACACATGCATTGGATAGGTCCTAATGCAGGGATTGCCTCTCTAAAGGACCCTGATCTCACAGCCAGAGTGTGCAGGAGTGATTTGTTATCAGCATCCCCTCCTTTGATGGAGGGCAGGATGGGGAGGAGTGGCTGAAGGTTTATAGAGAGGTGAAGAGTGACAAGGAAGGCAAAAACTTGCCCCAGAGAGCTGCATTTGACCTCCTTGTCTTTACAGTGGCACAGGAACAGGTAAGTATTTCACCTAGACAATGCTTTGGGAGGTAGAAAAATTGCAGCTTACCTGAAAACTCAGAGCAGACTTTGTGTCAGTGGGAAATGTGCTGCTGGGAGACAGAGACAGGCAAAGGCAAAAGCTCTGAAAAATAAAGGATCAGCCATGTCACACTGGGGATCCCAAAATTACCCTGTACTTGCAGTTCTCTGTGCTTTTCCACTGTAAGAGGGAATCGTGTTTTAACATCTCAGAAAGGTCTACAAAGACTAAGTCATTAATATTTGTGAAATAGTCATGTAATCTGGACAAAGAGCAACAGAAATATCCTGAAGAAAACTAATTAGGGTCTGGTTTTGACTGATATTCCTTCCACAAGGCTGACACCAGGCATTTAGAAATTTGACTAACGTAGAATATTAAAATAACTGCTATGTTAATGAAAACTTATAAGGGACTATACAGCAACATAACCATGATGGACCCTAACCTTGAAACAGGTGCATTGATGATGCCAATTTACATCAGTGACAGAACAGAATAATTTCTTTTACAGGATTCTGGCTGAGAGATGAGTTTTACATCAGGGGAGAAATGAATGTGCACAAAACTTCTGACCACATAAAGTACGAGCTGGCGCCTCTGGAAGTAAATTTGCAGGGATTTGTTGGGTTGCAGGCAGATACTGCCTCTGCTGCTGCTCATCCTTTTGCCATGCAGTGGGAGATGATTAAAAAAAGTTTCAGAGCTCCAAGTAACGAATTGTCAGTCAGCTCTGCAGCAGGAAAAGGGGGGACTGCTAACTCTCAAAGACCTCTGAGCACTTGAAGATAGTGGAGTCTCCGATGTGGAAGGGAGCATTTGTACCCTGGCTGTACCCAGACGAGCAACACAGGGCAGGGTGTGAGACAATCACAGCTCCTGAGCACCTTGCCCACTCCATGGGGACATTACCATTCCTGTCAGCATCTTTGCAGCTGCACAGGGAGGAGAACTGTCAAGAATGTAAATTTTTAAGTGCAGCTGCGAGGAAAAGCTTTTGTTTTGTAAACACAATAATCAGGTGTGTCAGATGTGAGATTTTTTTCTTGGAATTTCCAGTTCACAGAAAATTCTGAATATTTCTGTCCACTCCAGTATAATTCAGACTGAATACATTTCTTAGGTGAAATTTCCAAAGTGTGAATGCTGCTTGTCCACCAGTTCTGCCAGACAGTACCAGGGAAATTTAAAAATTAGTAAAACCAGAAAAAAAAACAGAAACACCCCCCCACACACACACAAAAACCCAAACAAAATAAAAATAAAAAAGGATAATTTTCTTCTTTTGAGGCAACACATCAGGGAAACCTAAGGGAATCACATCACTCTTATTGTGTTACATGAAAAAGATCATCACAAAGGATCGAAACATCAGTAGAAGACAGAGATCTGCAACAACTCCAGCACTCTTAACCCTCTTGAAAGAACTGTGAAAGCTGGGGTGCCACAGGAATGGAAAGTGCATGTACAGAGAATATCCTTTGCAGAGACTTTGAGCAGTGAGACACATGGGAAGAAACAAGGAAGAGGCAAAGATAGAACGTCCCTGTCCTCCAGCCATTACAGGGATGGGAGTGTCAAGTTCATTAGACGTGAAGTATAAGTGGCATCTCTGTTTTACATTTTCTAAGAGTCAGGTCCAGAAATGTCATCCAGGTGCATTCACAATTTGCTTACCATTTCCCCACCCTGCAGAGACTGGTTTCAAATATGCCAGCCATGCTGGACGTTTTCATGTATAATGCTCTGGGTTAGTAGCTGTCAGAGTTGGAAAATTAACTGGAATCCATTAATTTTTCAGGTCTGCCTATGGCTGTTAATTTTCATCCTCTAGAAAGAAAAAGCCTTGTTACTTTATCAAACTGTTATGGTTCCTGACAGCTTAAATGTATATACAACATACATCCAAGCAATGAGCCAGATAACATGCACAAAGAAGCAAGTACAATCTACTAAACCAGTTGAAAAAAAAAACAGGTGTTAAAAAATGCCATGCCTCAGACTAACTGGTCTATGTTTATTAATTAATATGAAATACAATTAGCAATTACATAGAATGTAGAATCTCTTTCTGTTTTACTTCTTAATTAGTACAATAAAATGTTAACTATGAAAGAAATTTATGTTCCAGCCTTATTACACTGGAATTTTCCACTGCTGTGTGGAACACTGAGAAAGAAAAAGCTATGTTGTAACACAGCAATGATCTACATCTTAAATAATTCAAAAGGGAAGTTCACTGTATGCTTGCAACTCTGATTACAGTGAAAGACAGTGGCTCTACACTGCCCACTGATTAAAAGCATCTGCAGCACCCTTTTTATAATTAGGGACCTGAAAAAAACAGCGCAGGAAAATGTGTAAATGTTCCTCAAATATCATAGAAAATGCTGAGGCTGTAGAGTGATAAATTACCAGGCCTGTAATTCAATCTCAGCTTTCTAATGATCTCATCAATCAATCATACTTCATGGCTGCAATTCGTGATATCATCTGCACCCCCTCTATTGAGTTATGGGTTTGTTATAAATCCCACATTATGCATTACCCTTACATTCAATATACTCTACCTTATTACAGTAGCACTCAGCTGCACCGCCAGACTTGAGGGGCTATCGGTTTTCCAATTAGAAATTCTGGCTTTCAAAGGATCAGCCAGGAGAATATACTCTGAGTTGAGCATCTCTGCATGACTTTAGGAAGGGGAGGATGGGATTGTGATTTGACTGTTAGCCTTGGCCTGGCAAAGAGCTTGTGCAAATCCTTGCTCACACAGGCTACACACACAACCTTGCCTAAGTTGTTTGTGCAGCTGAAGTGCTGAAGGCTGTGGCTGTACCACCTGGCAGATTAGAGAGCAGAGGGGCCTGAATCTGCTCCTGGCATAAGTGAGCAACATCCATGCAGGGCTGAGTGAATTAACAGGGGTGAGCATCCTCTAATCTGATGGGGAAGGGCCTGGCTGAGGCACCCCTGCTGCAGAAGCACCTTCAGTGTGCCCATCTTTATATGGGGAAGGTGGGATTGATCAGGTCCTTTATTTCTTCTTGGGGAAAAAACATAGGCTGATATTAACAATCATTTTGCAGAGGGTGAGTTAGAAAAGCGCTGTGGTATTCACAGTGCAGTGGAGCCACTTGCACGCGCTTCACCAGTGTGCTGCGTTTGACAGGTGAAATACTATTAGCTTAGGAGTACATAAAGTGGTTCTTGGTGCTTTGGGGTTCATCTACATGATGCCAAGAATGGGTCTGTGTACTCCAAATGGGCCTAAACTGAGGCATAGCTAATCAGGGCTCTGTATGTCCGAGGGACAGCTGGACAGCTGCCCAGGGAAGGGGCTCATGAAATTCATTGCTCCCTCCCTGCCAGAAGGCAGCTGTGGCTTCACTCCAAAGCATCCTGTTTCTTACCAACACTGAGGGCAGGGGTGGGTGAGCTCTTGACTCCTCAGGTATCCACAGTGCTAAATGAGAGATGTGTTGACATTACCTAATGTCAGGGAGCAGCAGGAGTGGGCCTGCTCCCAGAGGGACACAAGCCAGGAGACCATGCACAGGCAGAGACCGTGCCTTCAGCAGCAGGGCACAGATGCCCAGCTTCACAGTGACCCTAACACTACCCAGGAGCCCCAGACAAGATGAGGTGATGATTCAGGTCCGGGGTCCATCAGAGTGCAGTCAGGAATAGTGGCTGGTGACAGTGGCTGGTGACAAATTTCTTTGGCCCTTGTTCCCTTCTGCCTCATGAATG
Source organism: Oxyruncus cristatus (assembly GCA_013399855.1). Classification (NCBI taxonomy): domain Eukaryota; kingdom Metazoa; phylum Chordata; class Aves; order Passeriformes; family Cotingidae; genus Oxyruncus; species Oxyruncus cristatus. The sequence continues at coordinate 1,627,874 of VXAY01000602.1, read as the reverse complement.
CCATCAGTCACCCGCTAACCAATTAAAACACAATAACTTGGCCACAGGAACTCCTCCTCTGCCTCCTGTCCCATGTTCAGTTCTCGTCTTTGGTCTCACAGTTGAAGGTGTGTGTGTGTCTGAACAAGTCAAGGATATACTAGAGTATGGATTCAATCCATCGAGCCAAGGAGCTGGTTGCTGCTAGGGGGTTTGGATGAGGCCCCAGATTCAAACAAGAAGGCTGAGATCACATGGGCTGTATTGAAATGGCTTGTCATCATTTCCAAAAGCAGGAGCTGGGAAGAGCAGGGCTTGCTCTTGCTTAGCACACTGATGTCTTCTGATAATGCCTCTGTGCAACCCAATCTCTGTCTGAACTGTCTCTGCACTTCAACAGAAAACATGTTACTTTTTTTCCCAAAGCATAGTGATTAATTAAACTTGTCTAAGTCAGTTTAATTTCCCTTTAAGCCATTTCTCTATTTTTAGAGCCTATAATTCTGGTATTGTGACATTTCAAAGTTCAGTGACAGTTTTGGGGTAGTCTGCTCTGAAGCATCAAGGTGAATTTTCAGCGAGCAATTCAATGACATTTCAAAAAATTCTCACCGAGATACATAAAAAATCCTAGCCAAAAATAAATTTTAGATTGACGTCCTTGTTCCAGCCATGAAAAGTTTAGCCTCATCTGCAGGTTGGCCTCAGTGCCAACCTCTGTACATGGGATGAATAAAAAAAAGTGTAGAAAGAAATTCAAAATGACCTGTTCAGGGTTTTTCATAGAACAATGTGTGGATGATAAACAGGTACAATGGATGTTGTTTGTTTTTTTTTTTTCACCATAGCTGTAGCCATTCATTTCTTTTCAATCTCAAAGTGTTCATTTAATTAAAAAATTAATCATTCACTATTAAAGAAAATCTATTATTTCTACTAAAAATTCAACATCTTTATCCTAGTTTTTGAGTCTTCGTAAATGTATATCCATCCAAGCAGACGGGGCAATGAGTGAGTTACCTGCTCACCTTTACTGATCAGCTGGGTCATCCTTCCTAGAGACAGACTAGTTTCCTTCCTTGAAGACATCATTATTAAAATTGCTATGTGTTCAGGTCAGACTGGATGGTTCTGTGTATTTTCTTTCCAGTCACTTTCACCACATCAATCTACTTTTAATAAAGAAGAAACCCAACACATTATGTACTCATTTGTATGTGTTGTATCCAGTGGAAAAATGTGATAAGGTGGGAAGGAAAGAACAAAGTATGATTCCCAGAGTCAGTTGATATCACTGCTAATGAGAAGAAACATCATTAGTTTCTCTCCCCTGTAAGCTAGGAGCATTTAATTATGAGAAGGGAAAAAACAAAAAAACAAAAAAACAACAAAAAAAAAATAAAACAAACAAACAAAACCAAGAAACCACACATCAAAAAACTAAAGCTGTTTACATGAATCACATCTTAAGACATGACTTTTCTTTAAGAACACATTCCAGAAGACATTAATGAATCTGCATCAACTTCTGCAAACTTTGGTGCAAACTTGAGAAGTTCCTGGTTTTCTTCCAGCATCCGGTGTGAATGGTGGTCGTTAATGTCCCCGGGAAAGGGAGTCAGTTCCAACACTTATACATCTTAATTTAGGTGTCCACCTCTAGAGATGTGATTCAGTGTCTACAGCAGAGGCTAGGGACACTTGAAATGCCCCAGTAGATCCCAGGTGTTGGTCCAGAAGAGCAGAGGTCACCCATAGAACTACCAGCTCCCTGTGGTTACCTGCCATGCAGTAGTTTAGATAACTGAATAAAGCCTTAGGTCTACAGTGACTGTAATGGGACCTGAGACGTCTGACTCACCTGGACACGTGAATTTAGGCATCTAAATTCATCAGTCATGAGCTGAAGCCCTTCCCAAGTTTCTAACTGAGCTCTGGAGAAACCAGCCCCGATGCAGAGTGCACAGTTCTCTTCAGCTGGTCTCAGGAACAGATAAGATAATCCTCATTTGCAGTCTCCAGTGATGGAAGCAGGATGTCATAAGCAGTCTGGTGCTACCTCCAGGGAAGCAAAAATGTTAAAGGGTGAAGGCTGGGCGGGGTTAGAGCCTGGGAGGTATTTCTTTCTCACATATGACATTGCTGAGCTAGTTCAGCACATTGCAAAGAAACAGAAAGTTTTCTCTCAGTAGTTCTGATTACAAAATCATTTGAAGGCAAGAAAACACTCTGGATGCACAAGGCATGATGTTGGCAACAAACAAGCTTTGCAACCTGACATAGGGCAGGAATAGTTTTACGAACCTTCTAAATTGCATTTCCTCCCTGACAAAGCCATTACAAAGACAAGCTTCTTAGTGATTTATACAATACAGGAATAAACTGAAATGTATATTTTACCAAACAGGCCCAGTAGCACTTGAGTTGAACTGCCTCTAAGGACAAAAAGAGATGCCACACTCTTTTCTGGACCTCTGTAGTCACACCAACCAATGCAAATGCACTGTGACAGCCAGACATCCCTAATCACCATCACAAAAAGCTGTCACTGCCACATATTTATCTCCTGCTGACAAGAGAGATTCAGGTCCTCTGGTTACTGAATCCATTGCATACCCTGCTTCAGCAAGATAACAAAAACGCCAGCAGGAAGTGTGAGAGGCGCTGCCCCAATTATCCATCCACTGTCACCCACTGGATAATTGTTGCTCCTCTGAGACCCAGAGCTTGCTAGGGAGGGTAGAAGGGACAACCAGGCAGCTTCCTTTTGGATCTGTGCCGAAACTCAGATTAATGGCCATACTAAGGAAATTTATATGTTAAGCACCCAGTGTGTCTGTTTTATTACTATTGAATATAAATCAGAGAGTTTAAGTGGTCCTTAAATAGATATTTGTCCTAATACTTCACTTCTCATCATAATAGATTACATAACTTGCTGTTAGGAAGACAAACTGTCAGCTCCACCCCTAACATTTTTTGTCAATTGTTTAAGTGCTTATCAAAGCTGGAATAGCATGAAGGCATCCCCATAGACAGATATTTGGCAACCATTAGACGGCATATAAAGCAAAGATCCATGACTCCTTCTCTAGCAGCTAGAGCAGGTAGAAAATTATGTCAGAAAGCTGCATTTTCTGATTACCACACCTTTGCTTTTGGGATTCCTAGTGATACAAACCATGGAGTTATGCTTCAGTCTGGATCATGTGAGCCTAAACTAGGCTGTACATTAGGTCTATAAGTTGTCTCACCTTACTTTAATTCTCTACAAGTCACGACACCAGTGTTGCTTTCCTTGTTTAGGTTTCTCCTAGCAATGATGGAGAGGAAACAATTAATTCTTTCTGGTTTAGGATGGGTTATCCCATATCTGTATTTACCTCAGTGCACCTTAGAGTAGCAACTGCGACCCCTTTCCAGCCAAGTCAGTAATCTACCCTTCTCTTGAAAGAAAAGCCTCTATAATTTTAGAAGGCAAATGTAAAAATTTGTCCAGTTGTAAGATGAATGTCTAGGAATGGGCACAGTTGTTACACAATTTGTTTCAGTGCCTGGCCTGGCAGATTTAATTGGGAACTGGCTATTTAAAGACGACCATCCTGGTGAAGTTTTAGAAACAAGAAGATACTCTAGAGGAAAACTTTGACTTTTGAATATGCAACAACACAGCTATTGGTATATTTGATGCCAAATTATCTGTAAAAAACTTGCCTAGGATGCAATAAGCAGAAAAACCTGGCATATACCTTGCTCTCAGTCTCTCCACCCAAACACAGCTCAACAATTGGGTAACCCTGAGTATGTGGAGGGTGGTTTGACCTACTTAGCTCCAGAGATTGACTGAACCATACACAAATTAAATAAAAGAGAAACAATAGCTTTTGTAAATGTAACTGAAATCATAGGATTTGTAGCTCTGTGTCATCCACGGGTTGCCATGGTGATTCTACAGGGAAGTGCAATAGTTATAGGTGTAGATAAGGTTAAAAATTTCATTCCATACCTTTGGCTTCTCATACTTTGCCCTACAAATACTTCCACTGAATCAGGCATGTACAGTTCCTTGTGAAGACATTACTCTGAATCTGTTTGCTACTCTGTTCCATTTGCACAGTATTTGAAAATAAAGCAAAGCTCACCTGCAAGATGAAGGTTTTATGATTGTGTGAAACCAGCTGGTTATTTCATTTTTTTTTTTTTAAAGTTAAACAAGATTTGCTTGAGTCCTTTTCCAACTGGATTAAAGGAGCTGGAAAATACTGTTTTACTTTAAAAATAAAGGTCAAGTGAACCTATAAACAACTAGAACAAAGACCTTCCTTTAAAAGGCACAATTATAATATTGTATAAGTATAGGATTGCAAATTTAAGTTGTGCATGTATTTGCTAAATTGGGTGTCAGAGCCTGTAAATGTCACTTGCATATTCAGTTATCAGTCCTGAATACTCCCATCTCATTGAATTCACAGCTGCACACCTTTGCCCTAATGCACATCAGAAGCATTCCAAAAACCACAGAATACCTAATGAAAACAAAGAACCAGAGGCAAAGCAATGTAGCAGTTACATGTACTTCAGAGCACAAAAAGGTCCCTCTGTGTACATCTATTCCATTGTTTCCATTGTCACACAGCTTGGTTATAGACGAAATAAAAAACTAATCCATCAAAAGCCTACACCTGTAGCATCAAACATGGGAATAAAGCAGGGGTGTTTGAATAACAGAGCTTCCCTGCTGTGTCTTTGGCAACCTCCTTATTACATGTCCCAGTGGGTGACACTGCACACCCCTACCCCTGCTATCAGGTGGTCTTTGAGGGACCTGCCATCACATCATTCTCGTATTAGAAAACCCAGACACGTGTTGTCACTTGACTGGAAGAAAACCACTCTCTCATGGTCATGGGAAAACTGTCTCATTACAGTGACAACAGAAATCTGCTCAAGGAGAGGAACTACCCAAGAGTTTTCTGTTTTCTTTAGTGCTTTCAATGCAATATGAGGGAAAGTGAAAAGGCAAAAAACCTGAGAGATGATAGCAGGTGCAGTTAAAAGACTCCAGGACAGCCTGATTAGATTATCACAAAAATACAGAGCACTAAGTGCTGAAAATACCCAGTGGTGGTTTGATAACCTGATATGCTTAGAATCATTTGAAGATGTATTTCCTCAAAATGTGGGCTAAAAGTCACAATACAGTACCAGTAAGGGCTATTGGGAACCCCAAGTATTGATCAAGCAGCTCCTCAGAGAGTTCATCTCCTTCCACCCACCCTCAGGCAGACCATCTATGGATCCAGTCTGCCTTTCTCTCCCCATGGACAGATCTGTGCTCTGCAGTCTTCCTGATGACTGGAACAACTAACCAGAACTAAACCAATGTGCTAACAGATTATACTTGGAAAATGTGGAGAGAGGCAAATGTGAAGTAACATGTAAGCACAACAATTTACTACTCTATATTTGTAGTAACTCGAGCTCAGCATAATAACTCCATCTGTGGACACAAAACGAAACCCCAAAACCAAAATGTCCTGTTGGATTCACAACAGCATCAGTGGGAGTTAGCGTAGGGCTCAGTCTCACATCCTGGATGAGTTGGTTGTGGACGCCCACAAAGTGCATACTCATGCCTCTCCTGTAGTTTGAGTTTACTGTCTCTATACCACAGTTTGACACCTGTTATTTGTAATAAATTTTTAGCAGGGCACCACAGTGCTTTTCTCCAGGCTCTGCTCCAGTCTTCTTGCGTCAAAGAGGACAATAGGAGACACTTCCATCCTGTCAGAAACATCCTTTACTTACTGGGATGCAGGCGCCAGTCATGTACCCAGCTCTGAATACACCTGTCTATGAGAAAGCCAAGTTCATTGGCTTTCAGATCTAAATACAGTATGGATATCACAGACTAGAATTTTGATCCTTTTCCTGATGCAAGAGCTATAATATACCAGTACCTGTGACATTTAGAGACTATTTTAAAGCTATTACATCAAGTTTTTTCCTGAGAGTGAATTTTTTTCCTGAGAGTGAACTAAAAAATGCATGATGCATTTAATTTTCAGAAATTTACATGTTCAGCAAAGAATTAAACTGAGTTCTAAGAAAGAGAAGAACCTTACAGAGCTGTTCATCACCTTATGTTAGCATCAGCCACCATGTGACATTTTCATGGAACATGAAAATAGAAAGCTCAAGTGTACACTGTATGAGTGTGGTATCCTGGACTGACAGAGATCCTCATGGACAGAGACCTGACTGCATGATCTGTGCATCTAATTGATTCCTTGGAAGTTTACGATTGTTTGTATCAGAAATTGAAATGATATTGAATTTTCTAGCTTGTTTTTGCAAGTGCCTTGGAGGAAATTCTTTCTGGTTTATTACAGACCCGTATGTGTACAGGTTTTGTAAGATGCAGAACATTGACACTAACACCATGTACAATACTTGGCAACATATAACCATTTTTTGCCACCAATTTCCAGCCTCTTCTTTCCTAATTTGCCCAGCCCTAGCTGGGCCCAGGCTCAGTTCTGGTCAGAGCAGACTTAGCCTTAAATATATCTCTACACTTCTCTGTTTGGCTGCCAGCCAAGCTCAACTTATCTAAGGAGAGATGCTACTGTTGTATGTGGTTCTCTGAAGAATGATGAGTCAGTGAGTCCCCTTGTTTTGTGGTTCACTTGTACAAGCTTAAAGGAAGTTTATCTTCGTTACTTCTGCAAAAGGTCATCAAAATTGCTTTTAATTTCTCTTCAGCTGATTGATCATGACTGCTCTTGCCTCAAATGAAAATTGGGTGTGCGTGCTACATTCAGTGGTTTCAGGCACTTCGTTTCTTTTCCTGGGGCTCCAACCCAGTGAAGCAATCAAATGGGTATCTGGATTTGATTTAGGGTTCACTCCAGGCACACACACTGGCAGGAGGTCCACGCTGAGGCTGTAGAGAGAGTAACTGTAACACGGGATGAAATAGAGCCCCTGGCTTGGAACAAATCCATGTCATGTGAAACCACAAATGAACCTCTGTTAATCTCATCCATCACAGTGACCCTTTCCTCCACAAGAACCCAGAAAACTGGAGCTGAGGGGTTTCTGCATAGGAAGACTGTAGCAGCAGAGCATTACGGAAACATTAGAGAGATTGTTTGGTGACACACACAAATTGGTTCTTTACAAGCTGGACACAAATTCACCACCTTGGTGACCCCTCAAATCCCACATGGTTATGATTTCTTTATTGCCAAAAAAAAAGGTCATATTTGTTCTTGGTGTAATTCTTGTGGTCAACCACATGCAATCCAAGAATGACTTTGGCCCCAATCCTTTGCTAGTGTTTAATGTTTTACACCAAAGGCAATGACGTTATTTGCATTTCCAAGAATCAAAGAATGGGCTTACTAGAGTCCAATTCAAATGTGTACTATTTGAAGTACCCTAAAAAATGCTTATTCATGTGGGGCCAGGCTTTGGACACTTCTTTAACATCAAGGATAGAAACCAGTTCTGTAGAATTGCCATGAGTTCTCACAGTAAAATGGTATATCTACGATATAATGAATTTGGTTATTTCTGTACTTTTCCATAGGAACTATTATAGCTCACAATCCAATCTATAGCTAATGTCCATGCAGACAAATATTGTTTTCTTTGTTTTCACCATTTAAAAACATTTCTTCCTCGCTCTGTCTTATCCTCTTCTCCTTTTCATGATGAACTTTTCTGCCCTTTCAGTAGAAGCATGCAAAGGATTGATCCAGCATTCAGCTCAACTAAGAGCATGAAAACCTTCAGGAGGAGAATGAAAGACCAAAAACCTGTTCCCCTGGCTGCTCCTAGATATGTTATGTTTAGTGCTACAGATATAATAAACAACGTTTTCTATACATTTCTACAAAGGAAAGGTGTGGAAACTGCAGGGCAAAACATCTTGTATTGAAAGAACATTAGGAGTAGAGAGAACAGACAACTCATGTCAGTTTACAAACAACAATCACAAAAACATTTATTCACCAATCTGCAACATTGCTCAGGTTGGAACGAATTTGCTTTGTGTATATCCCAAGCTTTGCTGTTTCTAATCTTTGGTTAGAGTAGGTGCTGATAACACCAAGGTTGTAGGTTCAAACCCTGTAGGGGCTATTCACTCAAGAATTGGACTTGTTATCCTTGTGGATCACTTCCAGCTCAGAATATTCTGTGATACTCCCTGGTGCAGGCTGTATATCTCTGAAAAAGAAGGGCCTTCATTTCCCTTGGAAGAGTTGTTAACTTTGCTTCATTTTTAGCTTTTCTTGGCTAAGGCAAGTCACCTACTGATTATATGTTTTTGGGCAGTAATGAAAAGTGGACCTGAATGAATCATGGAGTTGAAACTCTTCCATGAATCATAGTGTTTTAACTAAGAGTGAGTCATGCCAGGATGAAAACAGCTGTACTGAGTCCCACCAGTTTCTTTGTCAGAAGAGCTCCCTGGAAGAAAATGTCATCATGCTGTTCCCCCTTCGCAGGGGCTTGTAGCTTCGGGCAGCAGGGCCATGGCTTGTCCTGCCAGTGCTGCACAGGAGGAGCAGCACAATAGGGCATTTCTGTCTCTGATGCTGGAAAACCGCTGGAAGGAGCTATGAAGAATATTTATTGGATGCAGCTCCTTGTATGGCATCTAAGAAGGAATCCTGAGAGCTGCAATTTCTTGAAGCCCATATCAGCTCAGTTTCTTGCAGCAGCCACAACTTCTATGAACATTGCTGGAATGCTGGATGTCACTACTTGACCCTGACAAGAGATGCGCTGTATGCTGGATTGTTTTCTCTGACAGCTTTGCATGGGTAAGGCACTGAAAAGGAGACTGAAAGCCTTCTGATGAGGTCTTTCCCTCAATCCTCTCCTTCACCATAAGCAAGGCATGCTGCAGATGGATCCCTTCTAGCTGCAGTTATCCACTCTGTCTGTCTGGACATCAGCAACTCACAATGTAGACCAAAGAAAGGTACACTGGCTTTTCATCCCACTTGTGCCTTCTCTTCCAATCTGAAAAGACCCCAGCAGAGCCCAGCAAGTCCTGTGGGCTTTGCCATAATATGGCAGTAGATCCCATTTGGATGCCCTCTGGAGGCAAGCTGTAGTCTTTAAACACACTTGCCCTGACCCCAACTCCAGGGTTTGCTGCAGGGGCAAAGCTCATCATGTGACTGTAATTGGAAATACCCATCTAATCACACACTGATTTTCAGAAAGCATTTCAGATTTTTCATTTCTATAGAATGAGGCTGGAATGATGCTCTATGCAACTGATATAATACCAATGTTGAATCAGTCTGGCCTAGAGTCCAGCTATGTTCAGAGCTAACTCTATGAACTCATCCTTTTTTGACATGGAAGAGACTACATTCCCCTCACTATGTTTCCCCTGACTTGCCCAGACAGTATGAATAGAAGTGCTTTCCATGCCAGTGATTTGTATGGGGTAACTAAAGACTCAAAGGAAAAGAAAATAGGTCACTAGATGTGTTTGTAGTATACCCTGATAGTGATGGCATTATGGCAATGACTGGTTGGAAGTTGATCTCTCTCTATTTGCAAGCTTGGTAACAATTAATTTTTTTTTAGTTATAGTTTATTTAACATTGTTATCTCAAAATCTTCTAGTATGGCATTTCCTTTCATTCTAAAATATGACATTATCATATTGCTGTGAGTAGTCTCTGGTTTTTGACTTCATCAGCCCATTGCCCAGGTAACCATGTCAATCAAAAGAACGAACCTCTCTGCAAGGAGTATGTAACATTTCATACCTTTGCATAGACTCATAAAGCAGAAACATTCAGAGAGGGCCATATAATATACTGACCACTCTCATTTTGTCCTATCATGGGACCGGAACCACCAAGATTTCAGGTCTAAGCCTTCCTGTGAACCATTGCTGAAATATGTGTATCTTCTCTCTGCTCTCCTGGGCTTTTACCTCTGGCATGGTAAGAAACAACCTCCTTCAATAAGAACTCCTTTCTGAGTCTGCTTGAGATGGATCCACAGTTAATTCTTCTCTTTTTTGTCCCTGCAGCTCATCCTTGCATCTTGTAAGCTTCTGATAATCATCCCTGTCATTCCCCACTGACCTCAGTCCAGAATCAGATGCGATTAAAGAGACGTTCGGCCAAGGAGCTTCTGTTTTAAGTCTATGAAAAGAGCAAAGTCTCCAAGCTGCTTTTTGCAGATTGTATCCATTCTAGTTGTTGGCCTTTGCATCCTGTGAGCAGCTTGATCCAAAGCTTGTTTTAGCCATATTACCAGCTGCTCTCTGACATTGCTCTCCTCTCTGCTACTGATTTATGTCAGTGGCAATCATGCTTCTTCAATCTCTGCAAGCAGCAAGTCTTAAATTATCAAAGGAAGCCAGTGCTATATCTTACTACTGGAGGTAGTTATAAGGAAAGTTTAAAAAGCTTTGTTTTAACATTCTTCTGCCTTTCCAAACCACTCTGCTTTCCATGGAAGTACAGTAGTTCAAATGCCTGTTTTGACCTTTCAATAATGGCACTGCTTTTTGTGTAAGCCACACTATTCTTGATTCTACTTTTGCAAAGCAGTGTTCAGAGCAATAACTCCAGCATGAGGGCTGAATCAAATTTGCTACTGCCACCTTCATCCACAGGAAAATCACTGAACAAATGGTCTAAAAGCAATTTGAGGAATCATAGAACCATAGAGTCACACAAGTCAAGAAGAAATTAAGAAACCATGTAGTTCCCTGCCACGTAGCTGGCAGTCTCATAATGCTGACATCATTTGTGACAGATGGAAGAGACTTATCTCATCCTAAAATCTTTTGGTGAGTTTAACTATCCCACTCAATATTTCTCCTAAAGTCTAATTAAAATGTCCCCTAATATAATGTAGGATAATCTTTCTTGCTTGTTCCCAGGCCATACATCCTGTTTCTCAGTGAATCTGGAACACCTAGATGTTTTCATGTGTTTCACAGACACCTCCAGAATTTCTCTCTCTCTAACATTAGTCTTCTCTCAAACAGAATGAGTGTACAGAGTGTATCTGTTCTTCCCTGCTCTCCCCCAGCGCCTCTTGAGGAAATCTTATCTGGGTGTTTCTTACCCCGCCTAATCTGCGTAGTTAATTTGTGCAGTTAATTGTACATCTTCACTCCCTTGGTTATTTCTCCCTGATCGACTTAGCATTAGACATATTTGCTCAGTAGGATAAACCATATCAACAGACTTACATGGGGTATGGGAGTTGTGCAGCTGTTTTTTGGGAGGCTTGTGAGTCTCTTTCCCAGGCTGCAGCAATGAGCCAAGGATGTGATGTTGCTATCAGACAATTTCTATGCTGTAACAACACAGTGATGGTGTAGGTATTTTCATATGTAAATTACAAGTGATTTCTTGATGCTCCTTGCACAGTTCTGGGTTCATCTACAATCGACCCTAAAATTCCTATTTTTACATCTTCAGTAGTTCAGGGCAGCCTCAAAGCAGGTTTCAATGGTCTTCGTGGATTCATCCAGCAGAAAGGAGCAGGCAATGAAATCCTGCTTTTATGGCACCATCATTCAGAAGAAGTGGTGTAACTGAATGGAGGACTTTCTCCCTGTCTAATCTAGTCATGCACAAAGTAGATCCCAGCTTGTACATAGGTAGTAATAAATAAAACAGGCCAATTATCATTCACTGACCCTAAGGCCAAGCAGCACAGCACTGCTCTCACCCATGTGGATAAAATTCATCAGCACCACCAGAAGGAAAAGAGGGTGGCATCATGTAAGGTGCCACCCGACGTGGGTCCGTGGTGGGGTCATGCCAGAACCATGCCCAGGCAGTGCTTGTGAGAGGCGGCTGGTACAGACCACACCTTGCCCTGGTCTGCAGTAATGATCAAACATCAGCAACTCCTGGCCATTACTTCAGCTAATCCCAGTCCCTGAACAACACATTTGCTCAGATGTAGATGGTAAGATGTTCAGGTCCAGCCCATTCGTGTTATCAATGAATGCTGCACCATGTTTGCTGATGTGCAGCAATTTCCAATCCGTGAAAACATCTTACAGCACTTGATCTTAAATGTCCCCTTCTATAATCTGAAGAAAGGGAAAGAAGGTAAAAGATAAAACATCTATAAAAGCATTCTGGCTGAACCAGAAGGTCAAAATTTCTTGTTAATGAGACAAAAGACTAGCACCATACACCAACTAAATCAATTTTTCAAGCCCACTCACACTCCTCATCCCCTGAAGAAGTTTGTAGACAGTTAAATTTAGCTGCAAGAAATACTCTTGCAGACTAGTCTTCATGATTAAATGAAGTTATTCTTTGATTAGGAGTGCAGGAAAAAAATAGGATGAGCATTGCCAGAGTAAAAATGGAAACAGAAGTTAGATTTTGAAATGAGTCATCTGGCAGAAGTATGTAAACTAAAAGCAACAGGAAACCCAGAATAGCTCTTTGTGAGAGAAAACATCATACTGACTGAAATCTATCTATACAACTATCAGAGTAATCTACAGGAGATTTGACACACTTTGGCTCATATTTGTATCAGTTTTTGTAAGCTTTACAAACATTTTGAAAAAAATAAACTCAAATTTCCAGATTTGCTGAAAAAGTATAACAATATCCAAAGATTACAAAATAAACAAAGGAAACTTTCATCATTTACTTATAACAAAGATGCTACAGATCAGAGCACAGCCAAGAGTTTGCTGTGATTTAGCAAGTTATTTCCTCTTCAGATAAAAAACACTGCATGGAATGATAACAGATGTGATTTTTACAGTGGTTAAAAACCCTTTAGCTATTCACCTTCATGCAATGAGCTTCTTCACTGACTGCTTGACAGGTATGGGCAATTGATGGATCATTCAGGAAATTCCACCCGGGCAGACACCGTATGTCAGAAGATGCACTAATTTCTACCCTCAGTGCTCGGCTTATCTCGCCTGTCACGTGCCAAATGTTGGCAATACTCAGTGGAAACTGTTTATCTTCAGAAAATTATGTAACTTTCCATAAATTTAACATTTGCAACACATAAACAAGAGTCCAAGCTTGTGCATGGCTAATGCAACCCCACCATATGCTCTCTTTTAAAGGCAAGCTGTACAGCCATAGATGCTTGTGTAACACCAAGCACAGCATCCACACTGCTTTGTCACCAAGTCTTTATTCCACATTTTTGGAAAGATTCAGATTACAGGTTATTAGAGAGGCTTCGTTTTGCCACTGCTCTGTGTCATTCCTGGTCCATTAAATCACTACAAATTGCAAACAGGCAGCATCAACATTGGGTGTGCCTGCTCCCAATTTAAAATCTAAAAAAAAAAAAAAAAATAGTCTCCCGGTTGTGTGTTCCTAAATTTTCACACTAAACTGGCACGCTATAATATTTTTCCACCATTTAAGACAAGTGATTTCCATATCTATTTGGGAACTCCAGAGATTTTTGTTAATACAGTTTCAAAGATTGACATTCCACAGCATGGGATTGTGCTTTTTCTTTGCTTTTCAGTCCACAACATTTCATCCTCCATAAAAAAGAAAACTTTCTCCTAACTGACATATATCAGATCTTAGAGAAAATATAGCCTACAATCTACTAGGAGAGAGAAATCACCAACCAAATCAGTTCTGAGCGTTGTCATTTTTATCAGAGAAAAAGTTGATACTTTTTATTTTCCCTCTGGAGGCTGGTACACATGAAAGATGAATTAGTTCAATAAAAACTTCAGTGGAGAAAACTTGCTCTTTAGCTCAAATGCAAGATCTTGGGGTTTCAAAAGCCCTAAATAAAATTCTGCAGATAGTTTAAGTGAGAAAAGTTATCAAAGAATAACCCAAATTCAGAAAAGAAACCCTCATATGCTTTTAACTAATTTCTAAGTCTTTGCTAGGAATGTAATTTATAAACTTTGGAGGGTTTTTTTTATGTGTCTGAAGCAGTAGGATAAGAGCAGCTCCTCACTCCCTGGTTGCCAGCAATGTCCATCTGGGCCTGTCTCTTGGTCATCTTCACTTTGCAGCATGTCTCTATGATCTAGCTTGTACAGACAAAATTAAATCCTTCAAAGCATGTGCAGCCAAGGGCCTGAATGAGTCTAAAACTCAATAATCTGATAGTGGAGATTCATCTCTGACCTGCAGCTGATATCAGCAGATCTAGTTCTGATTCCTGTGCCTGAAGGTTAGGCTATTAATCATAGCTCTTGTATTATTGGTACCCCTGGTTAATAATGGAAGTTATCAACCTGTCTGTGTGTGCCTGTGAAAAATTAGGGTCTGCTTTGGAAAACCTGGTGCCCTTCAAGGCCTGTGTGTGACATGACTTCAGGCTGCAGGCAGCTCCATGTGCAGAGATCATGGGACATCACTGAAGCCCTGGGATGTGCAAAGGAGGAAAGGGAAGAAGATTATAATTAACCTTCAACGACAGGCAAAGATTCAGGTTTTGTGAGGGGTTTTATAATTTTTAAAATTCTGCTTCCCTCCTGGGGAGAACCTTAAACCCACCTTCTGAAATGCTCTGTGATTGAGATCTTTGGGGAGGGAAAGGGGTGTGGAAAGTCAAGGCATTCAGCAATCTAAACGTTGCTTTCAAAATGGATTCATCACAGTTGAATATCAGTGAACATACACTTTACACTTGCACGGGCTAAAGTTTTTGAAGGTAACACAGAATAATCTCGATTCGCTGGAAAACACAAAAACATAGAGGTCTCTTCTATCTTGTGCTTCTATCAAATAACAAGGATTCCCAGAAAGATCTGCTGATGTTCACATGTAGGACCAAAACTGGAATAAAGCCTGCACGTAGCACAGCCCTGGGATTTGGTCCTTCCTTGGTGAAACCATGATGAGTAAATTGGTGCTGGAATTAGTTCTCACATTCCCAGGGAAGACTTAGAGGAAGATTTAGGGTTCTAACAAATAGTAAATATTATAAGTGGCATTTATGTTGAGATACATGAGGCATAGGGAATGCCTGGAGATGACAGAGTATTGCCTTGAAGAATTTCTCAGATATTCTTCTGAGTCCAGACCAGCATCTCCACCCTGAGCCGGGTGTCAGGCTCCCAGGGAACAAATGTGATTTTCAAGACCTAAAGTATTGTGTCAAAGATTTCCTTTTATCCCACCTAGGGGCCCATAATTATCACCTCTTGCTAACTTTTGTGACAAGGCCCTTTGAATGCTGCAATCCCAGGGTTCGCCCACCTGATGCTAAACATTATCTTCTTCTCTGCCTCAGCAAATTCGTATCTCTTACTCTTCCGATTCATGTACTTTTCAGATGCTGTTTCAGTAGCAATAACAAGACGGTGCTGATACTTGCTTTCTTAGTGCAGGATTAAGACTTTGAAGAAACAGAGCACTGTGTGATATGAAATAGTTTCACGAATACTTACAGAGAGCAAGGGAATTTCTTCACTGCTTTCATGTGCTTTGTGACAATTCCTGAGACCCAATGGGTCCTGGAAGCTGGGAACCGACATGTTGTCTGCAAGCCTTGAAAGAAGTCCCATTTCAGGGCCAAAAGAAAATGAAAATATTCTTTAAAATGTATAATAGAGGAACTTAATCTACAACATTTAGATATTTGTTACTTGTCATTAGAAAATCAGAGAATTTATAATAAGTCTCAGAGATCTGAAGACTCTTCTAGAAAGAAAAACATTTGTTACTGCTCTCAAGAAAAGTTGAAATACTGGACTCTTAGACTTAATAACAATCAACTTACAAGCAGTCTGGTATTTTAAATCTATGGGAATATTTTGAAGGGTAATATCTCACCTTATCCATATGAGATTCTCTAAAAGGATGCTGGTTTAGCCACTCCCCTTAATTATCCTTCACATTTAAAAGTACCTCTCAATCTGTATCCTAAAGCTCTCCATTCATAGTTTCAGGCTACTGCTTCTTATCGTATCATCCTCTAAGAATTATCTCCTTTATATTTATTGTTACTCTAAGGCTATATATAAACTATCTTTCCTGACTCTTCATTGTAATAGATGATATAAATTCAGCTCCCTCCATGTCCCCACTTACAATTTTTTTCTCTAATACTTTATCTCTTTTGTCACCATTTCTATTTCTTTGCTTATCTGTTGCCTTCCTAAATGGTGCCATTCTTTTGCCGACAGCGCCTATTTTTTACCAATGACAGAAGAAAATGAAGAAGAAAAGGCATTTTTTTAATCTCTCACTTTTTCCTTCACAAAGTCACAAAGATTAAAGGTAGAATTCTCTGGTTCCATTTTCTACCTGTGGTTGCTCCTATCTTTTGACCACCAGGACATATCATAAATTGCCCAAGAGTTATGGAGCTTATAACACTAGTTGCTCTCTATAGCAGCTCTGTTTCATACTCATTAAGTTTTCCTTTTCAGAACATTTCTTCAGGGACAATGGTACAAAATTTAACAATAAAAACCTCTCTGGGAAAAAAATGAATAGTCCAGGGACACTCTTTTCAGCATATCCCTCAGAGATATGTCCAGCAAAGGTCTGTAGTAGCTTAATATAGCTGTCAGCAAAGATGAAACTGTGTCTGCATATAAAAAATCGAGTGTTCTCTGCAAAGCCACTCTTTCCCACATGCAAATATGCAAATGTATAGAATGAGATGCAGATGGATAACATTTTCTAACATTTCCCACAGAAGTTTAGTTGCTAAGGACCCTTAGATAAATTAATAAATTTTCTAAATTTTTTTTGTATGTATTTTCATTGTTCTGCTTGACAGAATGAGTATCTTTGAGTCTTTTCCTCTTACACTTTGCATTTTGATGTGATCTTGTTCACTGGCTTTGCCAGTATCTTTGTGTCCTGGTACAGTTAAGTCTCCTCATGGAAACACCCATATCTGTCATCTTTGTTCTTACCAAATAGCAGATTTTCCCTGGCAGTATGACAAATATCAAAGGTACCTAGTTTCCCATTACTATTTCCTTTGCAGTCTAGATTACTACAGTATTAAGTTTGTATATTTTCATGGGACTTTCGTGCACTGCAAATTCTTTTGGAGAACTTCTACTGCTTCTGAGGCTCAATTGTCTGCTGAGAACAGGAATCTGCTGTTATGCCAGAATTTGGGGTTTTTCTTCTCTTCTGTTGTCAGAGGGGAATATGTGGATGTGAAACAGGAGGCAAAATAAGAAACACCAGATAATTTATCTATAAATCTTGTGCTATTCTTGGCTTCTGATTCCTCAAATCCATAAGAATAATCAATTTCTTATGGTTTATTCATGTTCATGCTAAGTTCAGAAAGAAAGAGAAAGTCAGGACTGAAAATAACCTGTTTCTTCTTCAGAATCCATAATCCTTTCTCTCCCCTGAGTACAAACCAGGCTCCACAATGTATAACATTACACTGTGTACTTTATTTACTGTATTCTCTGCAGCAACTATCGATTCATCTGCAGAATTCACAAATGAGAGACACATAATATTGTCACATTGATAAATAAATAATACATAATCATGAGGTGATTTGAAAATATATCCCCCTTGACTAGGAAGCCTGTGTACATAACTAAAATTGAGGAAGGGTTTCAGGTTTGGAGAAAACTTTTCCCATTATCACAAGTACAAGCCTCACAGCAGTGAATCATGGAATCATAGAATGGTTTCATTTGGAAGGGACCTTAAAGATCAGCTAGTTCTAATCCCCCTACCATGGGCAGGAACACCTTCCACTAGAGCAGGTTGCTCAGAGTTCCATCCAACTCAGCCTTGAACACTTCCAGGAATGTGGCAGCCACAGCTTCTCTGGTCAACCCGTTCCAGTGAATCTTTGCACAATGCCTGTGTGACATAGAAAAATAATGTGAAAAATTAGACAAATGAGGATAAAACACCTGCAGGCAGACCCTGTTTCAGCACTGCCAAAAGCAACCCATTGACTACTTTTAGTAGGGTGCTTAGGTCTTCAAACATATTACAATTGTCTAGTACTGTGCTTTATCTGTTGCTAATACTGATCCAGAATGTATAGTTGACTGGCTCTTAATATCATGTCATTAATATATCTTTAATCAGCCTTGCTCCTGATTTGAAATAAACCACATGAATTGAGTAGTGTTCCCCTGCAGCAGTCACCATGATTCATTATATCTTTCCAGCAAAAAACACTAATTGCTATGAAGTAAGTTAATAAAATAGTTTGTTCTTTAGTATGTTATGTCGTGGTTAACTCCAGTAGAAAGTAGAGGTAATTTTGTCTGACAAGAAGGGAACAGAACTTCTTTACTGTGTGTATGACCAAGCACTGGAACAGATTGCCTGGAGAGAATGTGGAGTCTCCGTCATTGGAGGTATTCCAGAACCGTCTGGACACAATTCTGTGCCATGTGCTCTGGGATGACCCTGCTTGAGCAGGGAGGTTGGACCAAAGGACCAGCTGTTGTCCTTTCCAACCTGACCCATTCTGTGATTCTGTGGTTCTGCAAATACATTCAAGGGGAGGAAATGTGCTTTGCTGTGTGTTGTGCAACACCTGACATGGTGAAGCCCACGGTGGTTTTGAGGATGTCCAGATGAATTGAACCAAAAAACACTGAAATCGTATCATTTACTGACTACCTGCAATCCACCCATCAGTATAGCAGGATGACAGAGAGTACAGAAGGAATTACCTTTATCTTTTCTCTCTCTGACTTTCTTTGATGCGCACTAGTTAAGGACACTCCAATTTGTACACATTTGCATTCTTATAGATAATAGAAATCTTATCCTTAATCTTGGCACTATCTGTTTTCCTGGAGATCTCAGTTGATATTAAATGTTTCATTAACTCTCCCCATATGTACAGAGACATTGAACTTCCCAGAAGCGTTTTGGTTTTAGTTTTTAAGGCATTTTGCGATGCGTTTCACAGCAGGCAAGAATAAAACAAAACCAAGAGCTCAATTTTTGTTCAAACTACAGCTGCGGGAAAGTAACTAGTTGGTTTACTTTAATTTTGTTTACAGTCCTCACTAAAGTGTTTGTTCAGATATTGCTCAATTGTCAGGAAGATGCTGTAGAAATGAGCGTTGCCTGTGTGGCCTCTAGAAAGTAAATGCCTTCATGCTTTGTTCTGAGAAATGCTGTCATTTGGATTTGAACCAAATGGCTTCACAGGGAAAACACTGCTGCCTTCTGCCAGGGAAGGCTGCAAACAAACACTGTGGCTGAAATTCATCTGAGTAGCGAGAAAGCTAATCTCCATGACTGTGCTCTTCTGAAAGCCTTGTACACAATACAGGGTAACAACTGCACTCTTCTCCCTCATTTAGTTCTGAATGTCTTTCTTAGTTCTTGGAAATATTAATTACGAGGACAGATTTGACTGTGCCTCTAAGTGCATTCCAGATCCTTACTGATGATTTTTGATTTTTGACTTGAAGGACACGAAGTCTGTGTGACCACATGGTGGATTGTGACCCTTGCTGCTTGTACATCTATAGCCATGAAAAACAGGCCACCAGATGGGAATAAAACCCACATCAGTTGTGTTCTCACAGCTCAGGAACCCAGAGAAACAACAAAGCTGGATGATCAATCACTGCTTTGCACTGAAGGAAGGTAAAGGGTGGGAGGGTGATCCCACTGACCCCACATCTCCATGACCACTTGGCCTGGACGGATGCAACTATCTCACTAATTAGCTAATGGCTGGTAGGAGCTCAGAGACATGAAGTGTCCCAACATCCAACTTTGTAAGCACTGTTCACTTTTTCCAAAGGCATAATTCTTATCTGGATTTCAATAGTCCCACATCAAAACAGAGGTCCAGAATTACACCAATGTTCAAGACCTAAAAATCCACCTTCTACCACTGAGTGAGAAAACAGGCTGATTGGCATTTTTATTACTACATTCTCCATTCCTTGATGAATAAATCCAACACAGGTGTCATTCACAGGACAGCAGGATGGCAAAACACAGTGGAGTTTCTCCATGA
This sequence comes from Oxyruncus cristatus, assembly GCA_013399855.1. Lineage (NCBI taxonomy): Eukaryota > Metazoa > Chordata > Aves > Passeriformes > Cotingidae > Oxyruncus > Oxyruncus cristatus. Next base: position 1,607,930 of record VXAY01000602.1, on the reverse strand, counting down.
CCACTCTTCCTGATAGAGAAAATGGGGATGGAAAGCAAAAAAACCTTCAGTTTTGCGGAGTGCCATTTTCAGTTCGCTCCCAAATGTCATTACTATATAACAAATGTGAGCTGGCAAGCATCTGCTTCTTAGCAGAAAATTGAAGTATTTGGTTGGGGCTGTGGATAGCTTAATATCTGTGAGAAATCAGCTGCAGGAGGCAGGGAAGAAGGAAAAAATTGCTATGGAGCTCATGCAGAGAAGCAGGATTGGTTGTGCCTGCTTAGAATTCAGAGCAGAACTTCTGCATTCGTATTAACGCCAGGAGCTTTGAGACATCACACCTCAACAGTCAAATTTTGTTCCACATCATAGGAATTTAGCCATCTAAAAATTAAGCTTAATTTGGTCACCATTGTGAAATTTCACTCCCCACTTCCCCCCCTTTTTTTTTTTAACTTTGAGAAGAACAAAATACAACCAATTAACCTCCTGCTAAAGAGATCATGTGAACACCTCTGGATCAAAAAGCGTGGGTCAAAATTAAAAAGCTAAATTGAGGCAAATGTGGAAACAAGTCAAATGAATAGAATAATGTTTGACAGCCTGAACTGGGAAAAGGCAGCTAATGCCAGCACTGGAGAGCTATTCTGCTCTAGCATACTCTTAGATTATGTAATAAGAAAGCATAAATAGAAAGACAAGCCAAGGTAACCACAGAACCAGAATAAATATGAGATCAATGAACCATTTCACACTTAAAAGATCTCACCCAAATGACTTAAGCACATTAAAAGCCAGCAGCCTATGCCTTGTGTTAATCTGTAATAGAAATAACTTCAAAGAGCTGAATCTGATTTTGGAACAAAACTGCCCTTTACCTTATATTTATGTCCTTTACCCATGCTTAGTATCCAGATCACAGATCTAGTGTGACCTTTGCACTGCAGAGTTGGAAGACTGATAGAAGGTCTCCCCAGAGCCTTGTTTTCTCCAGGCTGAACAGCCCCCAACTCTGTCAGCCTGTCTTCATAGGAGAACTGCTCCAGCCCTCTGATCACCTTCATGGCCTCCTCTGTGCTCACTCCAACAGATCCGCATCCTTCTTATGGGCAGATGGAGCCAATTCTCAAGCCTGTCGAGGTCCCTCTGAATGACATCCCTTCCCTTCAGTTGTGTGGTCTGTTTGACCAACTTGATGTAGTCAGCAAACCTGCTGAGGGTGCCCTTAATCACTTAATCCCACTGTCCATGTTGCCAACAAAGATATTAAACTGCACTGGTCCCATAAATGTAAAATGTATGTAGAGTTTCTTGTAGCTATTACTGAATTCTGGCCTTCCTTTTACTGCAAATATTGGTTTTGGGTTTTTTAATTACTCTTTTCTATGTAGTTCACAATCTGAAAATACCCACCACTTTTATTTTTTTTTAACTATCACACTGACAATGGGAATAAAAATGTGAATGTTCACAGCCTTCCTGAATTGATGTGCTATTCTCTTGCTTCAGTCAAATTATAACTGAAGTAAGAGATTGGTAAATACTAGAGCACTTGGGACTGGGATTTGCTGTTTTATATAGTACCTAGAGAACTGCCTATCTGTGCCTCCAGAAAATATCCTTTCTTTTTGGAAGAAAAGTCCTTTCAACAGAGGAAACAAGCAAACAAATGAGTCTGGGGAGGTCGCTGCTGCTACTCTCTTCCTGTACAGTTAGTTGATGATAAAAGCCAACAAGAATGAATTGTTTGTACATAAGCTTTTGTTGATGGACAGAAGCTAATGCCTGTTTAACCTCTTGGGCATCAGATTCCTTCGCAGATTCAATCTTCCTGGTATAGCAGTTTCTCACTAATGGAGGAAGGAAGAAACGGGGAATTTTCTGATGGTGGACAAAAGCAGGTGTGTGATTGTACCCTGGACTTTGAGATATTTCACAGAAAAGAGGAGCTTGCTGCTTATCTTTGGCAAGAATTGTGGGCTTGTGGTGGGGAGGAGGGGCAGGCACCTGATTCCCAGCACAACTTCAAAAGATTTAGAATTCAGACCAAGCCCACGAGAATATGTGCAGATTACTCCCATTTTACAGTGCCAGGTAGAGCTGCAGATTACTGCAGGCATGCCTTGTTTAGGAGGTTTGGACTGGATTGCCCCTGTGAGGGTCCAGGGTCATGGACACACTCTGTCCCTTCACCAGCGGTGGGTAGCCAGGACGTCTTCAGAACAACTGACTGAGCTCTGGAAAGGCCACTGACACAGTGGGGCTTCACAAAACAGTCTGGGCCCTGGTCTCAAATGTCCACATCAAAGACACCATCAAAATTGTGCTCTGTTTTTTAGAGCCCTGGTTTCCAGGCTCCCCGCCCATAGAAACGGGGAATATGTGTGTGGGGACAGAGTGTGGGTTGTCCCTGCCCTTGTCAGCAGTAGGGCAATAAATTAATTTTCCTCAAGTCTGGTTTGCCTGCAATGGTAGTTGGCAAGTGATCTCCCTGTCTTCAACTTGATCCATGAACTTTTTTAATCCTAATTTTTCTCATCAATTTGAATTGGGGAGTGACCAGTTTTAGGGGTGTTTGGCTATTACCAGGGCTAACCCCCCACAACACCCAGGGAAGTGAGGGAAGGAACCATCCTAAGGAACTGTCCTTACATGCAGCTGGAGTGTGGCCAAAAAATTAACTGGAGGTGAAGAGACCAAAAATACAAGTTGCCTCCACACTTTTAAAATTCATCAGTAGGAGAGAGACAGTTCAAACAGTCTAATGAGCAGCCTTTTCATATTCACTTTGAGAAGATTCCTGATGGTCATCCTTCATATAGGCGTACTTTCATCAAGAGCACACTCCTCCTAATTCCCTCTATTCCCAGGGCTAGTAGGGTGATTCATTTTTTATACCAGATCTTCATCCAGAAGGTACAAATTAAATGTAGAAAAAGCTGTGTCAAGAACCTCACACAGTTCCTCCTGTCTGAGCTTCCTGTGGGATCTTGCTCCATGTTTTCAAGGTCCAAGTCACCAGATGCAGGGCCTTCTATGCCATGTTTTGGGATTAAGTAGGAAATGATCTGAAGGGAAGAAGACATGGAGAAATTTCTAAGGTAAGAAATGAGATAAACTTCCCCTGTGCCTTTGGAAATTACTCCACCTGGGCCTTTCAAGCTTTTGTCACATGTTTTATTAATGGATTTGATTTCAAGAGCTGTTATTTCTCCTCAGTAGTTTCTAAATGTGCTCTCCACTGCTCTCCCCTCGTTCTCAAATGTATTTCACCTTTTGGGCATCTTGGGCAGAAGATTATTCCATTAAAGGTTGGCAACTTGGAGCGCTCCCAGGATGGCATCGCTCTTGCCCACGCCTGGCACATCGCTTAGCAACACCGAAGAACGTTCACTGCACATCCTGCTATTTATGTTTCATGCTTCACATGTTGACTTTCTCTCCTGTCTCCAAGTTCTTCAGATGGAATTGCTGAATGCCAGATGCCCCAGTAGTAATGGACAAACACAAGACCACGTTCAGTCTGTGCGAACTACACAGGTAAATGATTTCACCTGCTGCAAGAGCCTGTCAGCTTTTCCTGCTCATTCTTGTGGAAAGTTGCAGCACCTGACTAGTATCAAACTGCAGTAAGGATGCTCCCAACCTTTAAAGCTGACAATGATTCACACAGAGTGGTTTTCAACATAGTAAAGCATCCTATTTTGTACAAGGTCATACCTGCATTGCCCTTTTGGCACACTCCAAGAGATCTCCTTGTCCCTTGGTGTCCCTCTCTGTCATTGGTACGACTGTACCTCCATAGTGGCATTACTCACATGCACTTCTTTCAAAGGGGCTAGCTGACTGGGGAAGGCTGGGAACGACTGGTAAGAAAGGGTTGCAAGTGGTGAAAGGTGACCAAAACCACCACAAAAGCAACTGCTGTCGAGGTTTTTTTCATATTTTTGTTTTTCTAGCTTTTCTACATCAGAAAGCACAGATTGGCACCAGAATGTGCTGAGCACAGTGCAGAAGGTACACAGAAATAATAAGATGCAGGATTTTCTCTCTGAGGGGCTTCATGTTCTAAATAAGTGACTGTTTACAGCTGTCTAGAGAGGAGCTCAAGAGCTCAATATAGATTCAAAATAAAAATTTGCCTTGCTACCCCCAAATAAATGGATTCTGGGGAGAAGAGAGAAAGGAAATGCTCTTTAATATCCAGCTGACTTTCTTCTCAGTGAATTCAGATATCTAGCAAGAATAAAAGCTATATGTATTGAATATAAAAAAAGATATGAAAACATAGGGGAAAATATCAAAGAGTGTTTTCTGAAATGAGATGGGCTAGATTCACAGAGGTGTGCAAAAACCTCTTTTTGGTCTCATTTTGTTTATCATCTCTCAGATTTCACTTTGGGATTTGAGGTTTCTTTGTGATTTTACAGACCTATTTCTGGAAACAGCTGAGCTACATTCTGGAAATCAATCCCAGCAATTGAGCATGAAAAATAAACTATGACCATATACCTGATAAACTGTTTCCATTTTCCTTATGCATTTGACTGGAAGAAGATGAAAAAGAGCATCTTATGAAAAATTTTACATGAATTCAAGTAAACCATCTGTAGAATAAATATACAGAATTGGATACCATGACTTTAACACAACAAATCAATTTGAACCTTGATATAAGTGGAAATTATTTCTGTATGAAGTCATACCCCTTTTCTGGGTAGAATGACATAGTTTGTGGGAGAAGAAGTAAGCACATTACTTTAAAAGAAGGATATTAAGTACAGTCATGAATATAGAAAAATTCAGATTAAAATCATATAAATTACTCATACTCATATACAAAATTTGCTCATATAAAAAATGTGTCAGTTACTGCCATTACAAAATAAATTAAAGCACAACAGTGGCAAAAAAATCTATCATGAGCCTAAGGAAGCTCAATTTCTCACAGTGTTAAGTGCCATGAAACAGCCTTTATGCACACAAGGTATTTCAGATTTTCTAAAGGAATTGCAGTCAATTTTGTCAATGCTTCTTTCTAAGGTGTCAAGGTACATCTAACTGAAATGGTTTTAGGATGCAGATAAAGTTTCTAGTAGCTTGGGTGATGTCTTGAAGGAATCAATGGATTTGAAAGCTAACAATTGATCGCTAAAAGAAAAATAAGTGCAAGAGACATGTTGCCCTGTACCTAACTCTTCATTACTAAATACCGTAAGCCATACAGCAAACCTCCTCAACAAAAATCTAAACTAACAGTAGCATCCTACTCAGGGTATGAAGTAAATGTGAAGAAAACAAAGTGAACTTATATTCACATGTACAGGTTGGGCAGAGAACTGTTTGAGAGCAGCCCTGTGGAGAAGGACTTGGGGGTGATGGTTGATGAAAAACTCAACATGTCCTAGCAATGAGTGCTCACAGCCCAGAAAACCAAATGTGTCCTGGGCTGCATGAAAATCAGTGCAGGCAGCAGGTCGAGAGAGGGGACTCTGCTCGTCTCCTCTGCCTGGTGAGACCTCACCTGGAGTGCCGTATCCAGTTCCGAGGCCCTCAACATGTGAAGGACATGGAACTGCCACAGTAAATTCAGAGGAGGGCCACAAAGTTGATAAGAGGATTGGAGCACCTCCCCTTTGAAGACAGCCTGAGAACGTTGGGGCTGTTCAGCCTGGAGAAGAGAAGATTGCATAGAGACCTCATAGCACCTTCCAGTACCTGAAGGGGCCTATTGGGAAGCCAGAAAAGGACTCTTCTTCAGGAACTGTAGTGATAGGACAAGGAGTAATGGGTTCAAACTTAAAGAGGGGAAATTTAAGTTAAATATATGGAAGAAATTCTTTCCTCTGAGGGTGGTGAGGCACTGGAACAGGTTGCCCAGGGAAGTAGTGGGGGCCCCAACCCTGGCAGTGTTCAAGACCAGGCTGAATGGGGCATTGAGCAGCCTGGTCTAGTGGGAGGTGTGTCTGTCCATGGCAGTGGGGTTGTAACTAGATGTGCTTTAAGGTCCCTTCCAACCCAGGCCATTCTATGATTCTGTGATTCCGTGTATCAGTTAATGTCACTGTTTTTCTTTCCATCAGTGGGTGCGAGTTGGAACAAATGGACCAAAGAGGATGATTGTGTTCAAAACCCATTTGCTCAGGGAAAGTGGCAGCTCACTCACTCTCACATAAAGCTGAGGGGTGAGGATCAACCCCAAGTGCTGCAATATAGGCTTGAGGGAAAGGCCAGACTCCCTGTTTATAGTGACCCCATGAGTGACTGTGGCTCTGTTTTGTCAATGTGCTTTTCAGTGGTGGGATGGGGAGGTCCAAGAGTGTTTTAGCAGCACCAGCTCAAGTGTGAGATATTTCTTCCTGAATAATAGAGTGTGTTCAGCAGCTCCCCACTGAGACACAGCTGCCTTTTTGCAAAACTCATGGCAAAGCCTTAACAGAACCTCAGGGTGAGTAATCACACAGGAAAATGTGCTGTGGAGCAGGTTGCATAGTTCCCTGCACAATTACAAGAGGAGCTACCCGACTATTCAAGCATGTTGGGACTACTACCTCCTTTGGAAACCAAAGCCTTTACTCTCAATTGTACTTCAATGTGTGAGTATCTCTCTTGAAATCACAGACAGTCATTCACACCACATAGGAAACCAGGGCACATGCTGGTCTTTTTACTCAACCAACTGAGTCAGAAGTCCCACAGTAGCCACAGAGTTCATAAATGTTACATACCAATCATGAAGTAACAACCACAAATCAGCTGTGACCAGGAGCAGTTCTCATCAAGAAGAGATGGTAAGAACAGGACATATTCCAAATTCCTGGTGCAAGCTCAGCAAGCCTGAAAAGCTCAGTCCCTGATACATCTGACCACTGCCAACCCATTATCATTCAGGACAGACGCTTTCCAAGGCCAAAGGCACCCAAAGACTCAAAATTCACGCATAGCTTAGTCTGTTGGAGACTACCACTGACAGTGGTAGATGTGATAGAGACACCGATAGATGTGCAAGTTATCAGTAAAGTGAGTGTGCAAGGATTTGAAGTCAAATGGGGACCACTGGTGGTCAGAAACTGCAGGTTTAGGTGGTACAAGCCTTCAGGAAACCTTCTGTTCTTTCAGTTCTCCCAGACAAATATTTTAAAGCAGCTGATAAACACTTGCTGGTGCAGAAATGTTCTTTCCTTCAGAAGACAGCAGAAAGTGCAGATTGTTTTTAAGAAAGACTCACTGGTTCTTTATTTTTGCAGGAGAATTTCAAATATCTGCTGACACCCTCAGGCAGAAAGGCAGATTTTCTTTTAGTTTAAAAAGCATGTGCTTCTCTATCTCTCTCTTTCAAAAAACCCCAAGCCAAAAAAAACCTCTCATCCAAAACAACTCAGAAGGGGGTGTTTTCTCATTTTACTCAACTCACCTGTAAAAAAATATCCAAAAGTAGCTCATCTGTAATATCTGGTGCTCAGAGCTGTAGATAAGAGGCCACAGTTCCTATTCTGAGAAACCTATAACAGAAGTCTGAAATATGATTTTGTCATATTTTGCTTCTTTTTGCTTAGTTCTCCATAACTTATCTCCCTCCAATTTCTTCTTTCATCAGACAGTAAATATCCTCAAGGTGAGAAGAGCTCAGGAGGCCCAGAGCAGGCTTCTGGAACTACTGAAAGCCAAGTAGTAGGTGTCATCTTCTCCAGGAGTAACAAAAAAAAGCAAGAAGCAAAGAGGTAGGATGGCTCCATGTTCCAACAGCAGCAACAGGTCTGCTCTGTGCTGTAATCCTGGTCCTGGCCCTAGGAATCACAATGGTCTGACCATACTGTGGTCATGACACCCAGAGTCCTATCCTCAGCCTCCTGATGCTTACGTTGTTCTTCCTGAAGTGCAAGCTTTGGGTGATTAGGTGGGAATTTATGTACATGCTTAAAACTAAGTTTCTTCTCTTGCAAAATTAAAAAGAAAAAAAAATGGGGCAAAAAAGAAAAGCTATTTATTCTGTTCTCATTAAGTTGTTTTCCTCCTTCTTGGTTGAGAAATCTTGCATTTCTGAGGCTTGTTTGAACCTTCAGCATCTTCATTTCCATGTTCTTCACTGATAAAAGGAAACAACAGGAACACTGCTCAGTTCTGATGCAGACCTCCCATGCCATTTTCTAGTGGAGGCGATTTTCCAGATAAGGAAACTATCTGTTACCGTACACCAAAGAGTTTTCGGTTTTGCTGTTATCCTGCATTAAACAGGCATTAATCCAGTAATCCAGATGGATTGGAGCTGGAGTCATTCCCTCTCATGTTACCACTGCAGAAGACAATTTGAAGAGGTCTTTTTTTAAAAAACACAAAACCACAGAGTAACATTTATCTGTTTAACATACATCTCTTAACACCTGCTCTGCCTTGGAATTTTACTCCAGGGGTAGCATCTTGCTCTAAGGAGTAAGTGCCAAGTTGCCATGTGCAAGTATCTCCCTTTGATGACATAATACAGTAGCACAAACACAGACTTCAACAGTAAAGGGCACACAGGAGATGACAAGAGGACTGTTCCAGGACAGAGGGAAAAAGACCATCTTTTTTTTCCTGGAAGAGGCATGATTCATTAGAAGGGAAGGAAAAGTGAAATGTGAGCTCAGGAGAATCAAGAAAGGGTTTCTGCCATGGAGATAGACCACTGTAGGCCAGATAGCACCAGGCAGAGGTTGGTTTCTGGGGCAGAAATTACAAATGGAGTATGAAAGTGTTTCTATGAAAACTTGCAAACAGTCTGCTTGATCTTCACATCTCCTCCTTCAGGTTTCCAAAGGTTCTTTGTGGAGTTTTGTTGTTTGCGGATTTTTTTTTTTTCCAAGTGAGAACTAGATTTTAACAGATATCCTCTCATAACCATTCTTCTTCTCCTTTCTTGCCCACGCAAACCTTCCTCTTCCCCAATTGTAAGGAACAGCCAAGAGACAAGTCATCGCAGGTGTCAATGCCCACTCTCAGCACCTTGACCTTGTGCATCAGGGGACACAGAAAAAAAATATAAAACAGAAGGAGAAACCTCAGATATTTGGAGAATAGAGGGCTGAGGTGATTTGCTCAATGGAGTTACTCACCTGGGGATAGACCATGGCTCTTCCTCCTGGGAAGGGGTGTTTTTAGGGGAGAGGAGCCTTTAGGGGAGAGGTGCCCTGAACCAGCTCAGTTGCCAGAACTGGAGGAGCTACTCCATGTGTCACCAGTTGTCATGGTTTAGCCCATTCCCCTCAGTTTTAGAGTAGAAGATGGTTGATTCCAGGTGAAATTCTGGCTAAGTAGCCAATAGAGGACTTCTCTGTTGTCTCCACGAATTACATATTTAACACAAACTGGAAAAGAAGGGTAGTAGCTGTATGTGGTGCAAAAAGAAATTCGGAGCCATGATGCGAGTGAGGCAGCAGGGCCTCCCCCGAGTGGGGGCCAGCCTCCCTCCTCCCCTGGCCTTGGGCCAGGGGCAGGCATAGCACTGAACTTTCTGGCCGAAGCATGTAGCAGAGTGGAGAAGAAACTCCAGAGAAAAACTGCTCGGCTGAGACAGAAGAAATTCCAGCCCTGAGAGGAGTGGCAGAGAATAAGAGATAACGATGGAGTCTCCAAGGTCAGTGAAAAGGAGGGAGCGCAGAGGCACAGGCGAGCCCGCCCCTCTCTCCCTCCAGCAGGGGAAAAAACTTTAAAACTAAAACCCCTGCCACTCGTGGAAATGATTTGGAGTGAAGAGACTTTCGTGTGGGTTCTTCCCCCGGAGGCCTGGATAGCCTGGTGAGGGCAGAGATGGATTGAGGCCAAGGTTGGATCACTTGAAACTGTTTGTAGCAAGCTGCAGAGGAATTGTAGCTACAGAATGGTAAAGAAGTTGAGTGAATTCTCCTTTGAGGGGCTGAGCCTCTGATGACCTTGGGACTTTGTCCAAAGGATGAGCCTTACACGAAGCCCCCCCGTAGGAGGGGCCCGGTGCGAATGGGGACC